>WNHD01000086.1:76575-155489 GCA_011057455.1 Ganaspis sp. Gsp50
AAAACAGCGGATTTTCATTCGCTGATTACCAGCTGTGCAATCTGCGCTGTGAATCAGCGAACTCTGTTGAATTTTCGCTGATTCAGATTTAGAGAGTAGAATTAAAAATATAATTAAAAAATAGAATTAAATAGTAGAATTAAAAATAGAATCAAAAATAGAATCAAAAATAGAATCATAAATGGAATCACAAAATTGAATTAAAAGTAACAATAAAAAATAGACTAACAAATGTAATGAAAAAAGTGAATGAAAAAATGAATTAAAAGTGCAATAAAAGTGGAATAAAAGTGGAATAAAAAAATAGAATGAAAACGTTGAATTAAAGTCGCAATAAAAAATGAAATGAAAATTGAAACAAAAAATAGAGTAAAGTGGAAACAAAATATAGAATAAACAATGCTACCCTAAAAGCAAAAAGAAACAAAAGATAGAATAAATCAGAAACAAAAAAATAGAGTAAAAAATAAAAAAATTGAGTAAAAAGATACAAAAAATTGAGCAAAAAGATACAAAAACAGAGTAAAAAAGATACAAAAAACAGTAAAAGAGAAACAAAAAATAGAGCAAAAAATAAAAAGAAAGAAACGATAATTTGAAAACTCAAGTCTAAAAAGTCAAATAAAACAAAAGAACCCAAAAATAGTGATTATAAAGAAACAGAGCCTAAAGAGTAAAGTATTTAAAGACCCGAGTAATGAAAAAAAAATGTTTTAATTAAAAAGACAGATTTTATTGTGTACCAGGTTCAATAGTGAGAGAAAGAGAGGCAGAGAGAGAGAGAGAGAGATGAGCGAATAATAATTAACGAGATGCTATTGTTTAGAGAATGCGGGCTGAATGCGTTGTTGAGTCGTAAATTATGCAATAATGCAGTAGAAGAATGTAATAAGGCGGTTAATTCAAGAGGTTCATTTTATTTGAAAAAGTGCGGATGTTGAAGACTCGTGTGCATAATTGGATGATGCCCTAGCGTATTGCAAAACATTACCCTATTATGCAGAAGCTATGGCGTTCATGAAAGTGTAAACCGTGGATACACAGCCGGTGGTTTATAAATAGGGCGAGTCTCAGGATAAACTAACTCACTACAGAACTTTATTAAACACGTAGCCATTAATCACAAGAGCAGCTCGGACGCTAAATAAATGAACTTTCGCCAAGCTTCCCTTAGATCAATTCATTCCCCCCCCCCCTCCTCCATCCAGCAATCCACCTTTCTCACATCATCTAAAATCAAGACCTAATGCAAACATTACCCTTGGCCTCCAGGATCCTGTTACAATTTTATCGTCACTCGCTATATACCCTCTGCACCCACAATCGATAGTTCTATTTCTAAATCCACTCGCAATATTATCCTGCTCTCTATTTTCAATCCAAAATAATCACAAGTCGGCTCTCGAAATATTCACGTTTTTTTCAAGATTTATTTAAAGAGTTTTTTTATAAGATTTTTACAGATTTTTTACAGATTTTTAGAGGATTTTTAAAGAGTTTTTTTATAAGATTTTTACAGATTTTTTACAGATTTTTAGAGGATTTTTAAAGAATTTTTAAAGATGTACTAAATTAAGGTTCTGTTTTCGAAATATATTCACTCTTTTTTAAAGATTTATTTAAAGCCTTTTTTACAGAATTTTAGAGGATTTTTTAAGATTTTTTAAAAAATTTTAAAGATTTTTTAAAGATTTTTTAAGAATTTTTAAAGATGTACTAAATTTAGGTTTTGCTCTCGAACCATTCACTTTTTTTTTAAAGATTTATTTAAAGCCTTTTCTTACAGATTTGTACGGATTTTTAACAGATTTTTTGAGGACTTTTTAAGATTTTTTTTTAAAGATTTTTAAAGACTTTTAAAAGATTTTTTAAAGATGTACTAAATTTAGGATCTGCTCTCGAAATATTCACTCTTTTTTAAAAATTTATTTAAACTCTTTTTTTACAGATTTTTACATTTAATTTTAGAGAATTTTTTAAGATTTTTTAAAAATTTTTAAAGATTTTTTAAAGATTTTTAAAAGAATTTTTAAGAACTTTTTAAAGAATTTTTATAGATTTTTTAAAGATTTTTTAAAGATGTTCTAAATTTAGCTTTATTAAAAGAATCTATTGATTTTTGATCCAGTGAAAAGAATCTGAGAGTTTGGAATTTGATAGGATTTAAAAATCCTCTAGGTTTAAACCTAAAAATAAAAAACTTTAGGAGATTTGTTAAAAGATCTGAAAATCGCTAACGAGACGAAAAATATTTGGATTAAATTTCAAATTGGATTTTTTGCTTGAAAAACGAGAAGAGAGGATATTTTTGCTTTGAAAGTATTTTGAAATTGGAATTTTGCAGTTATTTTCAAAATCCGGACATCTTGATTGATGATTAAAATTAATTGGGTTAAAATTAAAAGTTACGCTTTGATGATTGAAAGCCAGCCAAGCCTGATTTTCAAGACCCAGTTTCTTCAACTTTCAAGGGAAATAGGTAACATAATGAAAAATTTTCTGCGAAATTGGAAAACCAGTCTCGTCTGGCTTTGAAGGCTTAAAGTTATTTGCATATTTATGTGCAAATAAAATACCCTCCGATGTTCGAGTTCCAATTTTCGAAATTCATTATTTTCTTTGTATCGAGGAATTACTTTCTTTGCAATTATCATAATTACGATGATCATAATAGTAACAATAGTAACAATAGTAATATTAGTAACAATAGTAACAATAGTAACAATAGCAACAATAGCAACAATAGTAATATTAGTAACAATAGTAACAATAGTAACAATAGCAACAATAGCAACAATAGCAACAATAGCAACAATAGTAACTATAGCAACAATAGTAACTGCCAATAAAAATAGTCCCTCTCCCAAAATTGCAAACACCAATCTGAAAAATCAAGAAGATCAAATCCTGTTCCCGGATCCAAAAAACGAGAAAAGAAAACTAACGAAAAAATCCGATAGAAAATTGGCGAATCCGATCGTGACTCATTCTAAATTCGGTAGCTGACGGGCTGCACTTTTTATTTCCCCATATATTTTTGCATGCTACCTTTACAATTTGGAGGCAAGTCCAGTCTGAGAATTTGAAAATTTTTTTATTGGATGGAGCAGCTTGTCTTTCAATTATCTCCTGTATTCAGAATCGAATTCGGAGGCGAGAGGTACCCTATAATAAAACGAGATTGGACTCGTTTTTTTTTCGAGTCTGATGAGCAGGTGGAAAGGGAATCGAGTATAGTGCTTGACTCTTTTTTGCCTGACTGCCCAGCCCCTCGTTTCGTTCAAGCTTACACACTGACATGTCACATCATCCTCTTTTCTCTATCATATTCCCAGACTCCTGGCTTCTGAACGACAGTAAATGATCATCTCGAGTTATCTTCACGCGACGTGCGACGATCGTCTCGGTTGGAGGGGACGGAAAATTGCCACGGAAAAACGCCACTGCTAGGGTTGTTAATCAAGAAAATGGGAATTCGTATCGTAACAGAGAGCTCTGTAATCGTTCTGATAAAAAAAAAAGGAAAAAAAATACAGGATCGAAAACTTGAAGGGAGTTCGAACATCCAGACAATCTAGTTAAAATCCAATTGGGGAAAGTGTTATTTAGGATAATTATTCTTTAAAGTAGTTTCGGGTGGTGAAGAGGGCTTTTATGATTGTTGGCAGGGGGTTCTTTTAATTTGATTGTGTGTTGCAGTGAATCGATACTAGAATTTATGTTCTGTGCATGTTAAGGAAGCGCAAAAATACCACTGCGCATGTTCAGGATGCACAAAAGTACTCCTGCGCAGGCCTAGCGTCTGTTTGGCACTACTGCGCATGCTTAAAATGCGTGTAGCACCTTTGCGCAGGTTTAGGATGCGCGTAAACGCTACTGCGCAAGTGTAGAAGGCGCATGACTCTTCTGCGCAAGTTCAAGTCACGACTGCGCAGGTCTAAGGTGCGCGCGACACTTCTGCGCACGTTCAAGAAATACAGGTCACTCTTGCGCGAGTTTGTACACTTACGGGGCACTACTGCGCATGTCTAAATTCGTGGAACTCATTATTATTAATAACTCGATGACAAATGATGATGGAATTTTTTTTTAAAATGCAGAATCGTTAAAAATTCGAATTTTAATTATTCGCATTCGATATTCGAATCGACATTTTGAATTTCAGGAACTGGCTCGTAAATCTCGTACATTGAGAAAAGAGAGATTGTTACAGCGGATTACCGACGAAAGTATTTTTCGATCAATAAAAATAGTTGGATTGACAAGTTGTTTGAAAGTTTCTTCATTCTTTGCAAGTTTGGTATTCCGCTTGTTTTACGAGCGATTCAAGGCAGTTCCAAGTGGCCTGAAACTTGTCAAAGTATTTCGTGATTTCTCAATAAAATATTCTGTCACGGTAATTCAAAAGAGGCTTACGAAGACTGCATAGTTCTCTTTTATGATCTAAAAAAAGGGTGGAAAATAGAAACCGGAAAAATGAAACAAAAGAAACGAAAAGGGAAACAGAAACCGAAAGGAAATAAGAACGAAAATGGAAACAAAAACCGAAAAGGAAACAAAAGGGAAACGAAAAAGGAAACAAAACCGAAAAAAAGGACATAAAAATGAAATAAAAATAGAATCGAAAATTGACCTGGCGAAATGGAGACTAGGTTAAAAAGAGATTAAACATTTCTTTGTCAAGTCTGTTTAAAATGGAGAAACTCCTGCGAAAGGCAGCTTGAAAAAAAATTATATCCTTTCGGAGTTTGGTTTATACTGAAGCTTGAGTTATTTCGCACAACTCTCTTGAAAGCAAAACGAACGGGAGTTTTTATGAGTGCTTGAAGGCAGCTAAGCTATATTGTTAACTGCGTCCGAAATAAGGCACCATAAATTCGTGGTGCCTAAAAAGTTAAAAAAATTTCGCCTTTTCTAAATGAAAAAGAACACTTCTAAATTATATACTCGCTCTGACTTTTGCAGCAGGAAATGTACATGCATTACCACTGCCTTTTTTTTGCAAACTCGCTTTGCTCTTTAACTTTTGAAACACCAATAGCTTTTCGACCACTAAAGTCCACTACAACTATTTTGGCACCAAAAAATACACCATTTCTTTCATTCGGAATTTTTTCCACTCGAGTGTAATTTTTCTCGTGACTCTGAATTCGAAGATTCTTTATAAACAATCATAAATAATATCTTGAATGAAGTCAAGAATAATTATTCTTGATTTAAGAATAATGAGAATTAGTATACTTGAGTCAAGAATAAATACTTGGGCTGAAAATAGTTTTTTTTGAATCAAGAATAAATGCTTGAGTCGAGAATAGTTATTTTTGAATCAAGAATAAATGCTTGAGTCGATAATTGTTATTTTTGAATCAAGAATAAATGCTTGAGTCGAGAATAGTTATTCTTGAATCAAGAATAAATGCTCGAGTCGAGAATAAATGCTCGAGTGGAGAATAGTTATTCTTGAATCAAGAATAAATGCTCGAGTCGAGAATAGTTATTTTTGAATCAAGAATAAATGCTTGAGTTGAGAATAGTTATTTTTGAATCAAGAATAAATGCTTGAGTTGCGAGAATAGTTATTTTTGAATCAAGAATAAATTCTTCAGTCGACAATTGTTATTTTTGAGTCAAGAATAAATACTTGGATCGAAAATAGTTTTTTTTTATTAAGAATAAATGCTTGAGTCGAAAATAGTTATTTTTGAATCAAGAATAAATGCTTGAATCAAGAATAAATGCTTGAGTCGCGAGGATAGTTATTTTTGAATCAAGAATAGTTATTCTTGAATCAAGAATAAATGCTCGAGTCGAGAATAGTTATTTTTCAATCAAGAATAAATACTTGGGTCGAAAATAGTTTTTTTTTTGAATCAAGAATAAATGCTTGAGTCGAAAATCGTTATTTTTGAATCAATAATAAATGCTTGAGTCGAAAATCGTTATTTTCGAATCAAGAATAAATGCTTGAGTCGATAATAATTATTCTTGAATCAAGAATAAATGCTCCAGTCGAGAATAATTATTCTTGAATCAAGAATAAATGCTCCAGTCGAGAATAGTTATTTTGGAATCAAGAATAAATGCTTCAGTCAAGAATAGTTATTTTTAAATCAAGAATAAATACTTGAGTCAAGAAAAATTATTCTTGAGTCATGAATACATATTCTAAGTTCGATTCTAAAAATAAATCAGAATAGAATTAATGAATTTTTGCATTGAATCAAGAAATTTTACCTCTGTGTTCAATTCTCAATTATAAATAGCAAATTGTCGTACCTAAATAATAAATGAAATAAAGAATTTTTATTATTTTTATTATTATTATTATTATTATTATTATTATTATTATTATAAATTATAAAAAGCGAATTGTTAATTTTCAATTATAAATAGTAAATAGTAAATTATGGACAGTAAATCATAAATTCCAAATTCTAAATTGCAAATTGGAAATCTCAAATTCGAAATTTAAATTAGCAGCGGCAGTTTGATTTACATTCATAAAACAATAAGAAGCTGAAGAGGATAGTAACAGTTGCCTGAGGTGAATCTGATTGAATTTCTAATTTGCAGATACGTGCTTGTCTTTTATTCTTTTTTCAACAAAAAAAAGAGTAAAATATATTGCGAAGCTAATTTTGCATTAAGTACCCTTTCAAAGTCTTCTCAGTTATCATCGATTATTGATGTAAAAAAAAAAAGAAATTAGAGATTGCTGCTAGGCACTGATAAGCGACTTAAACTTTAAGAGTCCATAATGCGTCGAACCGTTTAATAGAAGGTCTAAATCTCCAGCTATTAGTGTTCTTTTATTTTTAGTTATAAATACACTTCAACTTAAAACACTTTAATTACAAGAAAATATTTTGGCACCCTCCCAATTTGAAATATTGTTTTACCTTAAAAATACCCTTATCGTGCCAAGTTTCTAGATTTTTTAAATTTTTCACTCTTTTTACTTTTTTCTTTTTTTTTTACTTTATTTTTAAAAAATATAGAATAAAATTAAACATGAGCGTAAAATTAAACCAGAAAAGAATGAAATTGAAACATGAGAGTTAAATTAAAATACAATATAAAAATAAAACTAAAATGTGGAAATGGGACTAATAAATGTAAAATTAAAAAGTAAAAATAAAATTGAAATGTAAGAATTACATTGAAATGTAAAAATAAAATTGAAATGTAAAAATAAAATTGAAATGTAAAAATTAAATTGAAATGCAAAATAAAATTGAAACGTAAAATTGAAAAATAGAGACGAAACTGGCGAGATGGGAATTTTTTTAATAAAATTTTTTCTACTGCTTGGTGGGATTATTTTTGCATGAACAAATGTTTCTTGAGAACTAAGAAAAGTTTGTTTAAGCAAACTTTTACTGAATTCAAAATATTGAGAAAA
Organism: Ganaspis sp. Gsp50; assembly: GCA_011057455.1. Taxonomy (NCBI): domain Eukaryota; kingdom Metazoa; phylum Arthropoda; class Insecta; order Hymenoptera; family Figitidae; genus Ganaspis; species Ganaspis sp. Gsp50. The sequence goes on from WNHD01000086.1 coordinate 83,978, forward strand.
ATGCTTGACTGGAATGATTGTTGAAAACAAAACTTTTAGGTTATTTTAAAGCAGTGAAATACAGAGATAATAAATAACAATAGAGTTTAAAAATGAAGATAAAGAGTGCAAAACGAGCGAAGAAGACTCGAAAAAATCTTGAGTAAGCAGAATTTATAACATCCAAACTTTCAAAAGTCGTGAGAAATTTTGCCACTCTTAAAAATGTTCTACTTTATATTTATACGATTTCAAGATTCAAATTCGAAAAAATCGTCATTCTCGGCTCAATCAGCAATTTTTTATTTGAACAAAAAACTTTCAATAAAAAATACGAAAAAACTAAAAAACTATTTTAAAAAAAAAATTGAAACCATTTCCAAAAATTTTAAAAACCGAATCTAACTTTTATAAACAAATTATAACTTCGTAAAACAAAATTTTAATCAATTTTTTTCGTTCAATTCTTACGATTCTTTGAATAAAAAAAAGACCAAAACGATTCTTAGATTAAAAAAGGATGCAAATTTACGATTCTTGGATTAAAAAAAAGTTGGCAAAAAAGTTGTCAATTTGTGAATTGACCAGGTGAAATTGGCAAAAGTGGGATTTTAGTTTGGAGGTGGATTTTAGTTGTTATCGGAGGTGTTAAAGAATCGATATCAGTTTTGCGAGCAGCTGTAAAAATCAATTTAAAAATACCACATGTCCATTGAAGAATTATCTTGGTGAGTTTAGTAGCGATAACGTATCTCAGCTAATCAAAATGAAACATCTATGAAGGTCGTTGAATTTAATTGCTCCTCCTACACACCAGGGGAAATTATTATCTTCTATTGCAGTTATTAATTCTCACTGTAAACGCATAATCGTGAGATTAAGTCGTAAATCAATTATTCCATTGTTTTAAGACACCAATCTAGAATCTTTATAACCGCCTGGGAGGAATTTTAATTTCTTCAAAGACTTCTTTGTTCCTTGACAAGAAGAAGCCAAAAGAAAGAAAAATCCTCGAGATTTATCGCCATTTTTGTTCTAGAAATTTTTAATTGCTTCGCGTATTGTTTTTTCTCTCTAGAAATTCTACCAACGTAAAAGAATCTCTAACAATTTTTTTTCTCCCGTTTAATTTCTTCTCGCTAATTGTTTTCGTCTTGCTACTTTTCGGCTTGTTAATTTTTTTCGTTTCTTCAATTCTTTTCGTTTTGTCCATTTCTTTCCTTGTCAATTTTTTTCTTTGTCAATTCTTTTCGTTTTGACAATTTTTTTTTTCAATTCTTTTCGTTTTGTCCACTTTTTTCCTTGTCAATTTTTTTCTTTGTCAATTCTTTACGTTTTGACAATTTTTTTTTTCAATTCTTTTCGTTTTGTCCACTTTTTTCCTTGTCAATTTTTTTCTTTGTCAATTCTTTTCGTTTTGATAATTTTTTTTCTTTTTCAATTCTTTTCGTTTTGTCAATTTTTTTTCTTGTCAATTTTTTTCTTTGTCAATTTTTTTCTTTGTCAATTCTTTTCGTTTTGTCAATTCTTTTCCTTGTCAATTTCTTTCTTTGTCAATCTTTTCGTTTAGTCCATTTTTTTCCTTGTCAATCTTTTTCTTTGGCAATTCTTTTCGTTTTGACAATTTTTTTCTTTTTCAATTCATTTCGTTTTGTCCATTTTTTTCCTTGTCAATCTTTTTCTTTGGCAATTCTTTTCGTTTGTGTCAATTTTTTTCTTTTTCAATTAATTTCGTTTTGTCAATTTTTTTCCTTGCCAATTTTTTTCTTTGTCAATTATTTTCTTTTCCAATTCTGTTTGTTTTGAAATTTTTTTTTTGTCAATTCTTTTCGTTTTGAAAATTTTTTTCTTTGTCAATTCTTTTCGTTTTGAAAATTTTTTTCTTTGTCAATTCTTTTTGTTTTGTCAATTTGTTTTCGTTTTTTTGTTTTCGTTTCGTTATTTCAATATAAAGCTACATGAATAGTTGTGAATAAATAAATCAAACTAATCTTTGTATAGTATTGTAATGTTTTATAATTTAATTTAGATTTTTTATAATATAATTTAAACAAAAATTCTGTTGAAAACTTGAGTTAATAAATATATCCCGGAAGATTCTGGGTGCATTAATATAATCATCCTCTCAGCTCTCGGAGGATATAAAAAGACGAGAAGAAAATTACGAAGAAAATTCGTTTTGCCATCGTCGTCACTGAGAAGAAAAAAAGGGTCGAGAGAGAGAATTAAAAAGTTCGCTGTTAATTTTAATAGAATGCATAAGAACGGAAACATTTGCGAATTCTAAAATGACGAGTTTTTCTTTTTCTTTCTTTTGTTTCCCTTTTTCCGTTTTTCTTTTTTCGATTCTTTCTTTTTTCCTTTTCTCGTTTTTCTTTTTTCGATTCTTTCTTTTTTTTCCTTTTCTCGTTTTTCATTTTTGCCTTTTTGTTGTTTCCTTTTTCGTTTTGTCTTTTTCGTTTCGTTTTTTTTTCGTTTCGTTCTTTTTCGTTTCGTTTTTTTTTCGTTTCATTTTTTTTCGTTTCGTTTTTTTTTCGTTTAGTTTTTTTCGTTTCGTTTTTCTTTCGTGTTTTTTTATTTGTGGCTCTGTCTTGCGCAATTTGATGTATCTCTTGTTCTTTTATAATTATAGAGTGCAGGCGGCAGTTACTGGTAATATTCGTTCCGTGAAGGGCTTTGAAATTAATGTGCATGAAAGTATACGGCACACTCTGAGCTGCACAAATGTGCGTTTGAGTTTTTCTCGCGATTCTAGGTCTGACTTTGAAAAGCTTGTGTGAGAAGCATATTATGCTTAGCGCTTACGCCTTTTCATGCACGTACATGCTTTGCCGAGTTCTTTATCATCTTGTCGTGAGTCATACACTCTCCTTTACAAACTTTAACCCGATCGTATCAAATACTTCATTCCTCGTGATTAACGAGATTGGCCGTTTCATTAATTCTTCTTCCGGAATCATAGCAAGATAAAGGTTAGTTTCACAATGTGCATTTAATTACCTTTTTATCCTTATTTTCATATTTTACCACTTTCTACAAGCTTTTACAATTATTTCCCCCTCCGACGAAAATTGTATTTTTTCATCGATAGCATTTTTTTTCATTGGCAGAATTTTCTCCATTGGAAGAATTTTCTTTTTCATTGAAAGAATTTTTTTTTTCATTGAGAGAATTTTTCTTCATTGGAAGAATTTTCTTTTTCATTGGAAGAATTTTCTTTTTCACTGGGAGATTTTTTTTTCATTGAAAGAATTTCTGTTTCATTGGGGGAATTTTTTTTTCATTGAAGGATTTTTTTTACAAAAACAGGTGCGAAGAATGACTAAAATATTTATTTAGTGAGAATAATAAATTGAAATATTTGTCATGTTAAAAAAACGAATTTATTTATCAATGTGAGCTTGTGACTTTCCAGTTTTAAATACGCAAGTGTATGTAAAAGTTATTACAAATAGGACGCTTATTTGGATTTGCGCATGCGTAGTAGTTTGCGGTCAGGAGTGCCAACTCAATAATGTTGGAAAAAGTCGTGAGCGCGGTCTTTCAGTCTGAGAGAGTCAAGTCTTTAGTTGGCAGAACTTGCTCCCTACGTGTGCGCATGCGCAAATGGAAAATGTATTCTAGAACACTTAAACCAATTGTTTTTTTAACCTGTTGTCACCACACTCCATAAACAGTTTATTTTTTATTTTATTTAAATTTATTTTTTATTTTTAATTCTTATTTTATTTTTATTTTTTATTTTTAATTCTTATTTTATTTTTAATTCTTATTTTATTTAAATTTATTTTTAATTTTTATGTTATTTAAATTTATTTTTAAAGTTTTCGTTTTATTACATTAATAATTTAGAAAAAAATATTTTATATTAATAATTTAGTTTCGTTTATTAATTTTAATTCAAAAGTCGTTTGGGAACGTTTAAATAAAAAACCTAAGACATTTGAAATAAACAATTCACGAAAGTAGTTTTTTGAGCGTTCCAAAGATTTTCTGTTTGATAAAAAAATGCGCGTGGAAATTTTCTACAACTAGCTAAGTTAAATTTGAATTAATTTTTCTAAAGAAAAAGCATGTAAAACTGTTATCAGGTGTAATTTTCCAAAGCCGACAATTTTTTCCTCAAGCCTTGCCACGTGAGGTTTCGTGCAACAACTATCAAGTTTACCTATGACAATTAAAATAACAGTGACATGCAAATTTACTTTAAAGTCATTATATGCATTTATAAATACGTTACTTCCACTTTTTTTAACACAAGTGCAAATAGCATTAAAATCTAAATTTCCAATTGCAGATTTAAGTGGAAATTCTTTTTCAAACGAGCACTCCTCGCGCACAAAGAAAAAAGCTGCTTCATCTCATTTTTATCTACCACTGCTAACTTTTTTCAAACTTTTTTTTAAACATTTTGTTTGTCCCTAAATTATAAAATTTTACTTGAGTTTCAAATGGGTATTAATGAGTATTATTCTTATTATTATAATTATTATTTATTCCCAGCTTAATATTATCATTACCAAATTATAAAAGCAATCGAAATTATGATTAATAACACGTTTTTTCTAAACATTGAAATTAACATGGTTTTTTTTCAAACTTGAGAAATTTATTTAAATCTTATCACTCTCATGTATTTAAAAACCGGTCATATCGATGCTGGCATATATAAAACCATTTCTGGTTAAGTCAGCTTTTTTATGCAGCATCTCGCGCAGTAAAATAAGAATTGCTAATGAATTTCACAAAGTATTACCATTTTCTATATTTACTACATTAAACTTGGTATTTAATGGATTCTCTCTTCGATTCTTTGGACAAAGCGAGAAACTCGTTCGTTTTCAAATGATTTTGTTTCTTAATTAACCGGCGGGGGGAAAAAACAACAAACTTTTCATTTTCACCATTTCCCTTTATTGTTTTTAACTTTCATTATATTCCTGCTCATATTTCAATCAAAATCTCATGCTTAACGGTATTTTATTTTATTCATCGTTTCATTCACTTTTTCCCCTTTTCTGTTTTTCAGTAATTTCTCCTTTATTCTTTTATTTCGACTCATTTGTTATTCATTTACTTTTATGAATTTTTATTTATTATCATCGCTTTGCTTCCTGCTGTTTTTTGTGTTGCCTTTTTTAGTTTGCATTAGTTTTTGTCAAATTATTTTTTTTTCTTATTTTAATTTTGATATTGCTTGTAACTTTTCGGTCAAAATTGATTTACTCCTGCTTTTGAGTCTTTAAATTTCAATGCAGTGTTTCAATTCTTTTTTGAGATTTTTTTTTGTTGAGTAAATTTGTGTCGAGAAATCAGAGCTAAGAACTGTATTTTCTTTAACTTGACCAACTTGTTCCTTGCCAAGTTTTACTCTTGCCAGTTTCTAGAGTAATGAATGAAGTAAATTTCATCATCGTTTATAACATTTGTCTCCTATTTTCTCATACTTTTCAATTCATTTTTATTATGCAATAAATTATTCCGTATGTCCAGACTTATTCACTTCTTATTCACTTTTGATTCTATCTTTTTACTTCTTTTTCGTTTGTTTTCTTTTTTTTCTCGTAACTCCTCTTTTTATTCCTTTCTATTTATTTTTCACTTTGGTTTTTTATTCTTTTCGATTTAATTTTGCTTCCTTATAGAGGAAGCATTGTTTCTATTCTTTTTTATTTATTTTATTTATTTATTTTTCTTTTCCTTTTTTTATTTTTATTTTTTATTTTTATTTTATTCTTTTTCTTTTTTCTTTTTCTTTTTTCTTTTTTTCTTTTTTTCTTTTTCTTTTTTCTTTTTCTTTTTTTTTATTTTAATCTTTTTATTTCATTTATATTCTTTTTCATTCAAGTATGATTCAACTTTTTATTCTTGTCGTTTTCTATTTTCATTTATTTTCTTTCTTTTTATTTATTTTCCTTATTTTTATCTATTTTTTTATTTCTATTTTTTTTATTTTTGTTTATTTATTTTTCCTTGGAATTGCCTCCCTGAGAGTCTAGAAACATCGACTTTGCTGCAGCTGCTGCACTTGAGGCACTGCGCCAGATTCCGCGAATGAAATTTCATACTTCGCGTGACTTGATGACAATTCATTGAAAATCAAGACGATCGGAAGTCAAGTCAATTTTACTTTAATGAGAATATCTGTCCTTGAATTATTTTCATGCAGAAGGTAATTTTGGTCGTCGATTCTCCACTCGATTTTTTCTCTTGTATAGTCCAAATTATTTCCACTCAGTCGTAAATCAATATTAAAATAGCCTCTTTCAATAATATTTTCAAGAATAATATTTTTTTTGTTTTTGAAGAACACTATTACTCTCTTGCAAAATAGCTCTCTGTTGCAAAATATCTTGCAAAAAAAACAATGCTTTTGAAAAAAGTGATATAACAGTGTTTCAAATAAATATTTTAAAACGACTTTTACAAAAATTTTTACAAACTTTTAAAAAAATTTTATAACAGATTTGCAGAAAAATAAACTTTGCATACATTTTATAATAGCTTTTAGATAAAATGGAATTTGCAAATATTTGATGAGAAGCTAGTTTGAAAGAATGAAATTTGTATTTTGTAAAAGGTCAAGAATTTTGAAATTCTGGTTCTAGTTTTTTATTTATTTATTGTTTTGCTTATTTATTTTTCTCCTTATTAATTTTTTCTTTCTTTCTTTCTTTCTTTACATCTTTCTTTCTTTGTTTCTGTATTTTTTTATTTTCTTCTTTATTTCTTTCTTTAATTCTTTACATCTTTTTTTCTTTCTTTCTTTGTTTCTGTATTTGTTTCTTTATTTTTTTATTTTCTTCTTTATTTCTTTCTTTAATTATTTACTTCTTTCTTTCTTTCTTTCTTTATCTCTTTCTTTCTTTATCTCTTTCTTTCTTTATCTCTTTCTTTCTTTACTTCTTTCTTTATTTATTTATCTCTTTCTTTCTTTACTTCTTTCTTTCTTTATTTATCTCTTTCTTTCTTTACTTCTTTCTTTCTTTCTTTACATCTTTCTTTCTTTGTTTCTGTATTTTTTTATTTTCTTCTTTATTTCTTTCTTTAATTCTTTACATCTTTCTTTCTTTATTTATTTATTTTTCTCTTTATTAATTTTTTCTTTCTTTCTTTCTTTCTTTGTTTCTGTATTTGTTTCTTTATTTTTTTATTTTCTTTTTTATTTCTTTCTTTAATTATTTACTTCTTTCTTTCTTTCTTTCTTTATCTCTTTCTTTCTTTACTTCTTTCTTTCTTTATTTATCTCTTTCTTTCTTTACTTCTTTCTTTCTTTATTTATCTCTTTCTTTCTTTCTTTACTTCTTTCTTTACTTCTTTATTTAATTCTTTATTTATTTCTTTATTTTTGGAGTAAATGCTTTAAAAAATTACGCACACATTTTCAGGAGTCAGCGAACATTTTATACTTTTATAGATGCTCTTTTCTAAGAAAGTTGCGCGCATCGACGATTCTTATTCGGTCACAGACAGACACTGAATTCACCTGCTGACTCGTTTAAAAAATGCAACCAAGAACATAAGTGTTTCACGTTTCGAATTACGTCACATTTCTGTTCCTTGCAAGTTTCCATTCTGAAAATCGTAGCCATCTCCTTTTCAAATAAAAAGAAAAAGTTACAACATCTCTGTCACAAAGTCAGTCACCTCCTTTTTTATCATTAAAGGTTTTTAATCTTTTGTTATTTAAATTTCACACTTTTTGTTATTTAAAGTCGATTAAATATGCTTAGATTAAAATTAATGATTAATAAATAATAAATAATAAACAATGAATAATAAATAAATAACAAACAATAAATAATAAATAATAAACAATAAATAATACATAATAAACAATAAATAAAAAATAAATAATAAACAATAAATAATACATAATAAACAATAAATAAAAAATAAATAATAAACAACAAATAATACATAATAAACAACAAATAAAAAATAAATAAACAATAAATAATGATTCAATTAATGCATTAAAACGTTTTTATTAGTATACGTTTGTATGGCTTCCTCTCTATCACAATGTAAGCATTAACATTTCTCATCACATTTCTATTAACACGTTTTTATTAACACATTTGCATCAAAACTCCCGCGAAAGTTGCCATTGAAAATGGAGCGTAAAAAAGGGAATAAAAAACGTGTACGTGACTTCTGAAAATTAAAAAATTCGGCAGAGTTGGAAAACAAATGCGTGCTTTTTTTTTATACGCAGTGTACTCAAATATCTAGGGGAGTCGTATAGCTTTTGTTTCGAAAATACGGAAAGAGAAACAATAAACCACAGAAGGGCGATAAGCAACCTTCTATATTCAACTTGAATGTATAGATATTCGAGCAAGAACATGGTTTTCGGTACGTTTTTTCCCCTGCTTTTTTTTTATTTCTCTTTTTTTATTATTATTATTTTTGCATATGGAAGAAACATTGTCGTTTATTTCCCTTTGTCCTCGCCCTACACGCTCCGAGTGTTATTGGCAGGAAACTGCAGTTGCGACACGCATGCTGCATGTGTTGTAATGACACATTACGCATAACGATCGTCGACACAAACGTTATATCGACAACACGTGTTATCTTAATCGAATCGAATAAAGTAATGTTGTAAGTTTTATACTCCCATTGTCATTAGATATGACATTCTTCGCAAAAATTAACATCTTTCACTTTTTTATTTTCCCTTATCAGCGAGCACTGAACACTGGACAATGAATTCAATTTATTTCATGGTAATTAACATTTCGTATTAATTACACTTATCAGCAAACTGATACTCGATAATTCAACTCAATTGGTAATTAATTAAATGTGACGAAATTTAAACGCACGAGAGTTTAGTTTTTTTAATTTAATTTCATTTTTTTGGTGATAATTTGTAAATTGGTTTTTTTTCAATTCAAATATCTTTAAACAACCCGAAGAGTTTTTATCGAAAGATTTTTATCGAAGATTTTATAAAAAATCTTCGGGTTGTTTAAAGATATTTGAATTGCGGTTAAAAAATCCCGCCCTTCAGTTTATTCAAAACTAGCTTAATTCCAAGTTAAAATATCCCAGGACGGAGATTTTTTGATAATTTTAAAAGCAGTTATTGAAAAAAACGTGAAATTGGAGCGCTTTTTAAAAACGCAAGTAACTTAGGGAAAAATAAAGCCATTTTTACGTTCTTAGTCTCATTTGAAAGCCAATTTTTCATAGAATTGAAATAATTTATCGGTATTACGGTATAGTATTTTTTCCCACTTTTTACAAGACACTGAAACGAAAGCAAAAATGTTAAAAAGTGGTTTTATTTCGGTGATCAAAAAGATGAAAAGTAAATTCGTCTTCTTGATTGCATTTTCGAAACGAAAATCCCGCCCTTCAGTTTATTCAAAACTATCTTAATTTCAAGTAAAAATATCCCAGGACGGGGATTTTTTGATAATTTTCAAAGCAGTTATTGAAAAAAACGTGAAATTAGAGCAGACAAAAAAAGACAAATTTTTTTTTTAAAGTCAAATAACTCACGGGAAAATAAATATTTTTCCACATTCTTGGTGTCATTTGAAAGACAATTTTCTATGGAATTGAAATAATTTATTGGTACTATGGCACAGTCTTTTGCCCTGCTTTTTACAAGATGCTGAAACGAGAGCAAAAATGTTGAAAAATGTTAAAAAAACGTTAAAAACGTCGATTTTACTTCGGTGATCAAAAAAGATGAAAATTAAATTCGTCTTTTTGTTTGCATTTTTGAAACGAAAATCCCGCCCTTCAGTTTTTTCAAAACTATCTGAATTCCAAGTAAAAATATTCTAGGACGGACATTTTTTTATAATTTTTAAAGCAGTTATTGAAAAAAACGTGCAATTAGAGCAGACAAAAAAAAAGACAACTTTTTTTTTAATGTCAAATAACTCACGGGAAAATAAAGATTTTTCCACATTCTTGGTGTCATTTGAAATACAATTTTCCATACAATTGAAATAACTTATCAGTATCATTGTGCAACTTTTTTTTACATTCAAATTTTACATTCAAAGCATCGAAACGTAATGTAAAGTAAAATTTTGAACTTTTCTTGTTCGGCTCAAGTTGGAATGAAGTTTTGAAGTACGAAGTATGAAAAAGGGAAGGGAAATATCGATTTTGTCAATAGAGAGGTGATTATAATATGGATCAGAAAATGTAGGCCAGGTTCGACACACGCACACACATAAGTTATTCTATGATTACTATAATAATAAGAGTCTATTATAACGGTTGGCTGGTAAAATGGGGCTCAGTTGATGGTCATACAGCGAGGAAGTGGAGACTGTAACTCACTGGTCGACTCTCAAGAAATTACTTCCTTCTTGGCAGTTTTCTTTTCCTCTCGTTTCTGCCCTCACTCAACACTAAATTCTATTTTCTATCATGCAGTAAAACTCACGGCAACATAATCACTAGAAACGCGTCTCGCACGATTGTGTTCTCAATTTCACTCCAATTTTCATCACTCGGCATTTTATTCCATCTCACGAAAATTGTTTCCCGCTTCTTTTCTTACTTCTATTACTTTTTTTATATTCGCAAAAAATATATCATAAAAAAAGAATCACATCAAAAAATAATAACGTAAAAGAATAATTACAAAAAAGGAATCTCGAAGAACAAGGATCGATATTTTTACACACAAGAGTGAAATAATAATAATAATAATAATAATAATAATTATTATTATTATTATTATTTATAAAAATTGTAGGCTCCTCGGGGATGTACATTGGAATTTATGGTTCGGAAAAAGAAACGAAAAATTGAGAACAAATTATTAAAGAAATTAATGAGAAATTAAATGCAGAAAGAAATTATACAAATCGATGAAACTCGACAATCATAATCTGCAGATTCTTCGCTTTAATTTGATTCCAAAAAACTGAAAATATGTTGAGTAGTTTGTGAGTTATGGACGAAAACATGACTTTAGTTGCTGTCAACTAGATCAGCTGACTGCGCAAACTCAATTCACTTTTTCGCTCATAACTCAAAAACTACTCAACATTTTTCAAATTTCTTAGACTTAAATGAAAGCGACAATTTCGAAGATTATGACCACCGGGTTTCATGTTTATCTTAAAGTTTTTCAGTTTATAAAAAATGATGAAACATAAAAGATGAAATCATGAAACGTGGTGGTAATAATCTCTCGAATCTGCTCTTTAATATGAGCCCAAGAAATTTGAAAACTGTTGAGTAGTTTTTGAGTTATGAGCGAAAACGTGAATTGAGTTTGCGCAGTCAGCTGATCGAGTTGACAGCAACTAAAGTCACGTTTTCGCTCATAACTCACAAACTAATTATTAGATTTTAAGTTTCTTGGACTTAAATGAAAGAGGACATTCTAGAGATCATCATCACGAAGTTTTGTAATTTTCTATAAAGTTTTGTAGCTTTAGGAAAAAATTGGAAAATACAAATACAATTGGAAAAATTTGGTAATACAAATCTATGAAACTCGACAATCATAATCTGCAGAATCTCCTCTTTAATTTGATCCCAAAAAACTGAAAATATATTGAGCAGTTTGTGAGTTATGAGCGAAAACGTGACTTTAGTTGCTGTCAACTCGATCAGCTGACTTTGCAAACTCAATTCACGTTTTCGCTCATAACTCAAAAAGTACTCAACATTTTTCAAGTTTCTTAGACTCAAATGAAAGCGACAATTCCAAAGATTATGACCACCAACTTTCATGTTTATCATGAAATTTTTCAATTTATAAAAACGGATGAAACACAAATGACAAAGTCATGAAACTTAGTGGCGATGATCTCTCGGATCTGCTCTTTAATTTGAGTCCAAGAAACTTGAAAAATTTTAAGTAGTTTTTGAGTTATGAGCGAAAAAGTGAATAGAGTTTGCGCAGTCAGCTGATCAAGTTGCCAGAAACTAAATTCACGTTTTCGGTCATTACTCACAAACTAATTATTAGATTTTAAGTTTCTTGGACTTAAATGAAAGAGGACATTCTAGAGATCATTATCACGAAGTTTTGTAATTTTCTATAAACTTTTGTAGCTTTAGGAAAAAATTTGAATCTAGATGACGGAATTTTCAAAAAAGGAGTAAAATAAGGTGCATGGGACAGAAAATATTTAGAAAGAAAAAAAGAAAAGATAAAATAAAAAGAAAGAAAACATGGGCGAAAAGATACAAAGCAGGGGAGAGTGAAGGAAAAAAGTAAAAGGGAGAATAAAAATAGGAATAGGAAATAAATGGGAATAAAAAGGAAATTACGTGAAAGTGCGGGAAGAAACTGTAATACAAGATGAGAAGGAAATGAAAAAGATAAAAAATGGAATTAAGATTAAAAAGGAAATAGAATACAGAATGAAAAGAGAAAGAAATGCGAAAATTATAAATGAGTATTTAGTGATAAATCAAAATACAAAACGTAAACAATTGAAATAGTTCACTGTGAAAATTAAAAGAAAATTAAGAAACAATTATGTCTCACTGTAAAAAACAAGTTTACTATAAAAATTAAAGGAAAATTAAAAACAATTTTGTCTCACTGTAAAAAACAAGTTTACTGTAATAATTAAAAGAAACTTAAAAACAATTTTGTCTCTAGTTCAATGAAAAAATTAAAAAACAATTTTGTCTCTAGTTCACTGTAAAAATAAAAAGAAAATTAAAAACAATTTCGTCTCTTTTAGTTCACAAATTAAAAGAAAAAAAAGTCAAAAATTAAAAGAAAATACTCCCTCCATGAAAAGAGTAATTTAAAAAAAAATCCTAGACTATAAAAAAAGAGTAAGAGTAATTTTTTAAAAAGAAACATTGTAGACTAAGATTAAAAAAAATCTGGAGTAACAGTAATTTTGTAAAAAAATCGTAGTCTGAGATTAAAAAAAAGAATTTGTAGCAAGAGGCAAAAATAAAATTGCGAGAAGTGGAATATCGTAAAAGAGAATTAAAAAGTGTAAAAAAGAAGTGAGGCAGAAAGGAGGGAGAAAATAAAGGGAAGTGAAGAGAAAATGCAGTTTTAGTAAAAGTATATTTAAGGTTGCTTGACTTTGGAAAAGGTCTTTTGAAAAAGGGTGGTTAAGGAAAGTGATGATGTACTTTTATTAGATTTGATGGGATTTGAAGGTGAGGATTTTTATGGTAGTGAGAGATTTTAGTTGGCGTGCGCGTTTCAAGGCTCAACGCAATCGTTTCTCATTGGTTTACAAGCAACGTGCTCGACTCAGTCGACTCGCGCAAGAAATCCTGACCTATCGCAAACGTTCATGGCTCGTTTCGACCTAACGCCAATCTAACGTGTCCCGAATCCTTTCGCTGCCACGCGAACAGCAAACCAAGTTTTTCAGTTCAATGACCCGGCCAACACATTCTCTTTAAAATTTCTTTAATCAACAAAATCACAGACACAGTGCCAAACCCATAATACAATAAATTGACTAGGCATTTTTAATTTTCAAAGAAATTGACGCAATTTCTACGAAATCTTGATTGACTCACTTTTCCCTGAATTGGTAACACTTTTCGTTCATTGTTACGAAAGTTCCACTAACGGGGATTTTTTTAAATTGATTTTTAATTTGTTTCTTTTTTATTATTTGTGGTATTTGTAATATTAATTTTATTATTTTTATTAGTATTTTTGAATTTTCATTGGGATTTTTCTTGTATTTTTATTATATTTTTAATATTGTTTGAAAAATTGAAAAGTGTGAAAAAATTTTGGACATTTATTTATTATATTTTTATTATATTTTTATTATATTTTTATTATATATTTATTGTATTTTTATTGTATTCGTATTGAATTTTTTATTGTATTTTTATTTGCATTTTGGTTGTATTATTATTGCATATTTATTAACATTTTTGTAGTACTTTTATTAACATTTTCACTAGTACTTTTTCTTTAATTTTTATTAGTTCACCATGTTCTTATTCACCTTTTTGCATATAAAAATCGCTCAAAATTGTTTAAATACTTAGATTCAAATTAAAAAGACAATTTTGAAGATTATGGCATTCAAGTTACAAATTTTAAATGAAAATTTTTCTATAAAAAAGATTATTATGAAAGACAAGAGGCGTAGCCATAAGATAAATAGTTATTACAAACACAGAAATCCCCTCTTTAATTTGAGACCAAGAAACTAAAAAAATGTTGAGTAGTTTGTGAGTTATGAGCAAAAACGTGACATTAGTTTTTGTCAACTCGGTCAGCTGATTGCGCAAACTCAATTCACTTTTTCGCTCATAACTCAAAAACAATCCAGCATTTTTTTAAGTTTCTTTGGCTCAAATTAAAGAGCAGAGCCGAGAGATCATCACCACTAAGTTTCATGATTTTGTCTTTTATGTTTCATCCTTTTTTATAAACTGAAAAATTTCTTGATAAACATGAAAGTTGGTGGTCATAATCTTTGGAATTGTCGCTTTCATTTAAGTCTAAGAAACTTGAAAAATGTTGAGTAGTTTTTGAGTTATGAGCGAAAACGTGAATTAAGTTTGCGCAGTCAGCTGATCTAGTTGACAGCAACTAAAGTCACGTTTTCGTCCATAGCTCACAAACTACTCAACATTTTTCAAGTTTCTTGGGCTCAAATTAAAGAGCAGATCCGAGAGATTATCACCACCAAGTTTCATGATTTTGTCTTTTGTGTTTCATCATTTTTTTAAACTGAAAATTTTTATGAAAAACATGAAAGTTGGTGGTCATGATCTTTGGAACTGTCGCTTTGATTCGAGTCTAAAGAAACTTAAAAAATGTTGAGTAGTTTTTGAGTTCTTAGCGAAAAAGTGCATAGAGTTTGTGCAATCAGCTGATCGAGTTGACAGCAACTAAAGTCACGTTTTCGCTCATAACTCACAAACTACTCAATATATTTTCAGTTTCTTAGGATCAAATTAAAGAAGAGGTTCTGCAGATTATGACTCTAGAGTTTCATCAATTTGTGTAATCTTGTTCTATATTTGTTTTTCTTTTTTCTAATTCTTTCTCTACTCGTTTTCTTCTCCATTTCTTGTTTTCCAATACTTTGGAGTCCCCTCTTTCATTTGAGTCCAAGAGAGTTAAAATATGTTAAGAAATTGTTGCGTTATATGCATAAATGCAAATTCAGTTTCTGCCATCAGCCGATCGGCTTCACATGAATTTAATTCATGTTTTTGTTTATAATTCCTAAACTACTGAACATTTTTCAACATTCTTGGTCTTAAATTAAAAAGGAAGCTACGGAGACTATGACGACTGCGTTTCGCCATTTATCATCCAGTTTTTCGTAAAGATTTGAACGTGTGCAATTTTTGAAAATTCTCCACAAAATTTCCAATGCTCCGTTATTCGTTTTTTCGCCCTAAAGGAAAGTATACGCCTAAAAGAAATAAAAGAAAAGCATTTTTGGAAAAGAAGTTAAAAAGGAATTTAAGGAAAAATTAAAATTAGACCTGGGTGGTTTGCTGGCGGGCATGGCTTGAATAATAATTTTGTAATTCATAAATTGGGAAGGGAGTTGTCGGTTATTTGAGACTTTGGACCTGTATAAAAGAGCAGGCTTGGTGTAAAAAGATTATAAGTTTGCGAGAAAAAGTAAATTGTCTACAAATGACTGAGATATGGATGCGCAGTGAGCGCGGATGATATTCAAGAGTCAGCGTTTAATCGCGATTGCAAGATCGCGCTTCTGGAATTATTTATGAAACCGGTTTTAAAACGAGAGTCCGACGGAAACGAGTCTTGCAATAACTGGCACCGCTGTCCCCTTTAATAATTCTCTCCCAATCTTTCTCCTCTGCTCTCTCATGTTACATCTCTTCCTCACCATCTTCAACTAAAATAAAAATATGACAATTCTTCAACGACACCTGTTTATCCGCCTTGGATATCTACTTTTCGATCTATTCACGCAGTCACACTTTGTAGTGAAGACAAAAAAAGTGGAGACAAATTGAACTAGCACATTGACCTGGGATATAACGTTTTATTAAAAAAAATTGACTGATTATTTTTCTTGTCTTTCAATTGCCAAGGATAGATTTTTTGTTTTTGGTAAGTCGCGCTGTTTCCTGTTTTGTAGTTGTTTATGGTTTTTTTACTATGAATTTAAATTTTGGACCTTTATTGAATTAATATTTTTCAATTTTTATTGAATTATTTTTCACTTTTTCAATTATTTCTATTTCGTTTTCAATTATTTTTCAATTGTTTTCAATTATTTTCCGTTTGTTCCAATCATTTTAAATTGTTTTACATTTGTTTCTAATTAATTTTCATTTGTTACAAATATTCTCCATTTGTTTTCAAATATTTTCTATTTATTCCAATATTTTCAATTGTTTTCTATTCGTTTCCAATTATTTTCCATTTATTTTCAATTGTTTTCTATTTAATTCTAAATATTTTTAATTGTTTTCTATTTGTTTCCAATTATTTTCATTCGTTTTCAATAATTTCCCATTCATTTTCGATTATTTCCCTTTGTTTTAAATTATTTTCCATTTGTTCCAAACATTTCCAATTGTTTTCCATTTGTTTCCAATTATTTTCCATTTGTTCCAATTAGTTTCCATTTGTTCTAATTATTTTCAATTGTTTTTCATTTGTTTTCAACTATATCTGTTTAATTCTAAACATTTTTAATTGTTTTCTATTTGTTTCCAATTATTTCCATTTGTTTTCAATAATTTCCCATTCATTTTCGATTATTTCCCTTTGTTTTCAATTATTTTCCATTTGTTCCAAACATTTCCAATTGTTTTCCATTTGTTCCAATTATTTTCCATTTGTTCCAATTATTTTCCATTTGTTTCAATTATTTTCCATTTGTTCTAATTATTTTCAATTGTTTTCAACTATATCTATTTAATTCTAAATATTTTTAATTGTTTTCTATTTGTTTCCAATTATTTTCATTTGTTTTCAATAATTTCCCATTCATTTTCGATTATTTCCCTTTATTTTCAATTATTTTCCATTTGTTCTAATAATTTTCATTTGGTTCCAATTATTTTCTATGTTTTTCCAATCTTTTTTCATTTGCTTAAAATTATTTCCATTTGTTTCAAAATTCTTCTATTTCATTGCAATTACTTTCCATTTGTTTCCAATTATTGCATTAGTTTCCACTTATTCCCATTTGTTTCCAATGATTTTCCATTTTTTTTCAGTTTATTTCCATTCATTTCTAATTATTTTTCATTCCTTACAATTATTTCCATTTTTCCCAATTGTATTTCAATTATTTCCAACTTTTTTCCAATTATTTCCATTTATTTAGAATTATTTTCTATTTGTTTTCAATTATTTTCTACTTGTTTTCATTTTTTTATTTGTTTTCAATTATTTAACAATTACTTTCCAATTGTTTCCCTTTATTTTCAATTATTGCCAATTGTTTCGAATATTATTTTCTATTTTTTTAAAAATTATTTTCCTACTGGTTAAAATTATTTGCATTTGTTCAAAATTATTCTCATTTAACTCAATTATTTTCCACTTGTCTTTTTTTTTCAATTCGTTTCCAATTATTTTCCATTTTTTCCAATTATTTCCATTTTTCTATTCTATTATATTTTATTACAGTTTACTTGAATTTATTTTTAATTCTTTTCATTTAATTTCTATTTTTATTTTAATTTCTATTTAATTTCCCTTTCCATTTAATTTCCCTTTATTTCAATTCTCATGAAATTTCCATTTATTTTTTTTTATTTGTAGGTATATAATTTTAATTTCCATTTAATTTATATTTTCCAGTTAATGATTGCTTTTAATTTTATTACACTTTTTTTCCATTCAATTCATTTAATTAATTCTTTCGCTTCTTCAATCATTTTCCATTTTTCACTTTTTTTTTATCTAATTTCCACTATTGTACACTTTTTCTATTTTCTCCAATTGCTTTCTATTCTTGTGACCCAATTTACAAGGAAATTGTATTAAAATGTCCCCTATTCAGTTTTTATCACTATCGATCAAGCGTTACCGTCAGATTAAAATCAAAATTGATTTTCCACGAGGAAGAGAGTCGAAAATTTATTTAGAATTTAACGAAGCGAACTTATAATAAAATTTAAACTCTTGTAATGGGAATGAATCGTGGAACATTGGTCGTATTTTATGAGTGCGAGCGGAACTTTGAAAATTGCTTTCCTCCCTTAACTTTTTGCTTCTTTCTACGCTATAAAGGGCCAAGTGTAATAAGAATGTGATCGAGTGCAAACAACTCATCGATCACCTGACGAAAGATTGCCTTTTGAAAGTGTCAGTAAAAAGGTCATGCACCTCCATTTTATACCGGTTATCTCTTTTCCTTCGCTCTTCCTTTAACCCCTCTCCCTCCCACCCTCCTTTCTTATCCCACCCCTCATTCTGTTTCTTGGTACTCTATTCATTTTTTGCACACACGGAGAAAATTCTTAACGATAAGTTATTGCCTCAAACATACATATATCACTCGCCAGTAATTATTCCCTTGATCAGACGCCGATAATTAAAGTTCCTCGACAGAAAAAAAATTATATTTCTTTCATTCTAACGAAACGCATATACAGCGCAAAAGTGACGATGATTCTCCATAACTGAAGTCATAATTTTCATTTTCTTTTCTTTTTTTTTTTTCAACTCCAAGGGAAAACTGATCTCTGCGGTGTAAATATTCAGAGGCGATGTAATTCACTCAACTTTATGCTTTGATAGGATTCATTAAATTATTAATTGAGTCTGTAATTAGTACGTGCTTGATTTTATAAGATTTCTGATTTATGTCTCTTTATTTATAGCATTATTGTAGAGCTCCTTTATTCAATGTGACAATGATGATCAGAATTCATTAATGTCGTGTGTAACCTTAATGGCAAGCTTTTTTGTTTTATGCAATTTCCTGTGTTTTTTACAATTAGTTGTTTCTTACAATCTTTTGTTAATATAATTTTTTGTTGATTTTAATTTTTGTTTTTTACAATTTCTGTTTTCCTACAATTTTTTGTTTAAGTTTTCTTTGCTTACAATTTCTTGTTTCTTTCACTTTTTGTTTCGTTACAATTATTTGTTTATCGCAATTTTTGTTTCTTGCAATTTTTTGTTGTTTACAATTTTTGTTTTCTACAATGTCTTGTTTCTTACAATTATTTGTTACTTACAATTTTTGTTTTTTACCATTTCTTGTTTCTTACAATTTTTTGTGTCCCGCAATTTTTTGTTGCTTACAATTTCTTGTTTCTTTCACTTTTTGTTTCTTTACAATTAATTGCTTATTACAATTTTTGTTTCTTGCAATTTTTTGCTGCTTACAATTTTTGTTTTTTACAATTTCTCGTTTCTTATAATTTTTTTGGTTACAATTATCTTGTTTTTTTACAATTATCTTGTTTTTTTACAATTATCTTGTTTTTTTTACAATTTTTTGTTTCTTACCATTTTTTGTTGCTTACAATTTCTTGTTTCTTTCACTTTTTGTTTCTTTACAATTTTTTTTACAATTTCTTGTTTCTTACAATTATTTGTTACTTACAATTTTTATTTCTCACAGTTTTTTGTTTCTCTCATTTTTTTTGGTGCATAAAATTTTTGTTTTTTACATTTCGTGTTCCTTCCAATTTTTTGCTTCCTAAATTTTTTGTTTTTTTTTACAATTTAGTATGCTTTTCACAATTTTTATTTCTCGCAGTTTTTATTTTTCTCAATTGTTATTATTACAACTTTTTGTGCTTTTTACGATTCTTCTTGGTTTAAATCTTTTTTTACGATATTAATGATGAACATATTCATAAAACAGATTGTATCTGTGAAAATACGGAGGTTTGTAATTCAGGGCCTATTTTTGGCGCTTATTAAAACAATTTTGTTGATTCAAGGGACTTTTTTTTGCTGAGTGTGTATTTAACTTGATCTCGAATTCTAGGAGTTACATATACTTGACTTTTCGGTGCAGCCGGTCCTCAAATATTTACGCAGTAGCAGTATTTTTATCTATCCAATTTTTTTGTATGCAGCTTGCGTGTGTCAACAATCATTGCCTCTGTCAACATGCCTTTTTCACCTTACAGGTCAATTCGCTGTTAACTTTGAAATAACAAAATTTATCAAGCCATAAAATTAAGTAATTTCAAAGAAAATTTCTTTTAATTAATTATTAATAATAAAATCATTTGTATTAATATAAAATCATTTTTATTAATATAAAATCATTTTTATTACTATAAAATCATTTTTATTAATATAAAATCATTTGTATTAATATAAAATCATTTTTATTAATATAAAATCGTTTTTATTAATATAAAATCCTTTTTATTAATATAAAATCATTTTTATTATTAATAAATAAATTTTATTCCATATTTTTAATTAACAAATGTGAATCATTGTTTAATTATTTTGAATATGTAACAAATATTTATTGATGAAAGAAGTTTCGGAAAGAAGGTTTTCATCTTTATTAATTATCTTTATCGCCCTGCGCATTTTCAACAATCGATTAAGACCGAAAAAGCACCCCCTAGCCGATTTTTATGAAATTTGGTATTCTTATGCAATTTAATGTGTTGGTTACAAATATCATGTTGAAAATGACACACTTTGGAACAATGTCTTTCTATTATATTATTATATTGCATTATCTTATTATTCTTATTATTCTCATTCTATATTATATCGTATTGTATTCTAACACATTAAATCGTATTTTATTGCATTATATTTTATTACATTGTACTCTATTATATTATATCGTTTCATATTATATTACATCGCATTCTATTACATTGTAATATATTATATTGCACCAACTACACTACATTATGTAATATTAATTTACACTATACTATATATTAAATTAATTTTTAAGGATATTTTATTTTAAAGTTTTAAGGATATTTTATTATAAAGTTTTAAGGATATTTTTAATTAAAAAAATAATTATGTATTTTGAGAAAATAGTTTTGTTTGGAGGATTATTGCAGTTTGAATTTGCAGGTCGCTATGATGGTGAAACGCCATTAGAGATTTTCGATGGATCGATACCATCGCCCGTTAGGTGGCAAGTGACATATTGACGATATCTCTTGCATTTTGCACGACATGCGTGCCGCGTATGAGTTGCACACGTGACGAGTCACTGAGACGTGGCAGAAATTTCAAATTTAATAAAATGGCACAAATCTTCTGAATTTCAACGATCCGTAACACCACTCTACATGCTTGCTAATACTTTAACGAGACCATTTCTTTCAATCCTGTCTTCATTTTTCAAATCTTTCCTTCATTTTTCTTGTGCCAAAAATCTTTAAAAACAAAACGAAAAAGAGGGTAAAAAATGCGCTAATATACTCTTTTAATACCTTTAAATAATCATCTATTTTCAATCCTGCAGTTTCAAGATTAGATACAAAAATAATACATATAAGATCCTCCAGTTCAATTATACAAAATTTTAATTGAATGTTAATTGAAGGCCCGCGTGCAATAACTGCCTCTGGGCTCATACGCAACTTTTCTGCGCAGCAGAAATCTGCTTTAAGTCGTTTACGCGTAGAGACAGTTATTGCATGCAGACCCTTAATTGTAGATTGTTAATTGTACGTTGTTAAATGCAGATTGTTAATTGTAAATTGTTAATTGTAAATTGTTAATAGTAAATTGTTAATAGTAAATTGTTAATTGTAAATTGTTAATAGTAAATTGTTAATTGTAAATTGTTAATAGTAAATTGTAAATTGTTAAATGTTGATTGTTAATAGTACGTTAATTGCACGTTGTTAATTGGGGACCACGAAAAGAAGGCAATTATAAAAAATATTGGCTGAAAAAATGAGCAAGGACCAATTGGTGCGCATTTCAGGGTGAAAAAATACGAGTGACTTTAAATGGTTGTAAAAGTGAGTCTTCGTTGGTTTAATTTGCATTCCTAGATTTCACAATTTTAATTATTTCTCGTCGCGTATAGTATATGTCGAAATAGTCCAATTTACCGTTACTGGCTGATAGTAATCATCCATTACTACTGAACATTTACGGTCTCGCCTATTCTCAATCTAGGTCGTTAATTTTAACGATCATTAAAATGGTAATCAAGCTATCAATTGCTTTTATTTTGATCTTAAAGATCCTTAAATTTAACGATTAGTTTTAGGCATCGTGTAGGATATGCCAATAACATCAATCAGAGTGTACGATTTAAATAAGAACTCGTCTTTATTCATATTTCGATTCTTCACAACGTAACACACACTTGTTTGTTGATAAATGAAAAAAAAATGCTATTCTTTCTTTAAAAGAGAATTTTTAAGGAAAAATTAGACGGATTTTGACAGAGGGAATAAAAGAAAATGTACAAAAAGGTGTGAAAAAAGGAAATTGAAGGAAAAAAATGTAAAGATATTGAGAGTAAAGAAGAAAAGAAAAAAATGTATGAAAGAAATGGAAATTAACTGAAAAGAAGTGCAAATAAAGGGAAATTTAATGGAAATAAATGTCAATCAGAGTAAAAGAAATTAACAAAGTGTCAATAAATTGAACGTAAATGAAATTTCAATGTATATAAGTGTAAATAATGGGTTTTGGCAGAAAAAATGGAAATTAAATACAAAAAGAGCAAATAAATGGAAATGAAGTGTAAAAGAATGGAAAGAAATGGAAATTAAATGGAAATAGAGAACAAATAAAATAAAAAAATTGAATTAAATAAAAATTAAAAATTAAATGGAAATTAAATGGAAATTAAATGGAAATTAAATGGAAATTAAATGGAAATTAATTGGAAATTGAATAGAAATTAATTGAAAATTAAATTGAAATTAAATAGAAATTAATTGAAAATTAAATTAAAATTAAATTGAAAGATTGAAAGATTGAAAGATATAGGATTCAAAAGACAATAAATGGAAGCAAATGATCATTTTAAATTAAAACAAGTGCAAATAAAAACAAATAAGTGCAAATATACGGAAATTAATTGGAAATAAGTATTAATAAATGGAAATCTAATGGAAATATATGTAAATGAATGAAAATTTAATGGACATAAATATAAATAAAAGAAAAGAATATGAAAATAAATAGAAATTCAATGAAAATAATTTTAAATACTGAAAATCAGCAGAATTAAAGGGAAATTAAATGGAAATAAGCGCCAACAAATGGAAATTAAATGGTAGTAAATATAAATAATGGAAATCCGTGGGACGGAGTGGAAATTAAATGGTAGCAAATGGAAACAAAATGTAAATAAATGTACATTAAATAAAAATATATACAAATAAATGGAAATTAAATGGAAATAACTATAGAAAATGTAAATAAATGGAAACGAATAGATGAAAAGGAACATTAAATGAAAATAATTGCTAATACAAAACAATTGAAATAAGTGCAAATTGAAATCAGCGGAAAAGAATGGAAATTAAATGGAAATAAGTGCCAATGGATGGAAATTAAAAGCAAAATAAGTATATATAATGGAAATCCGTGGGAAGGGATACAAATAAAATGATAACAAAGGGAAGCGACATGGAAATAAATGGAAATTAAATAAAAAAATGCAAATGCATAATTAAATGCAAAAAATGTAAAATAAATGGAAATGTTTGCAAAAAGTGTAAATTATTGCTATAAATGGAAATT
The DNA here is from genome assembly GCA_011057455.1 of Ganaspis sp. Gsp50. Lineage (NCBI taxonomy): Eukaryota > Metazoa > Arthropoda > Insecta > Hymenoptera > Figitidae > Ganaspis > Ganaspis sp. Gsp50. Next base: position 107,568 of record WNHD01000086.1, read on the forward strand.
AAATGAAAATTAAATGAAAAATTAATGGAAGTAAATGGAAATTAAATGAAAATAAATTCAAATTTAATGAAAATAAGTGGAAATAATTGAAAAGAAATAGAAATTAGGTCCAAATATAAAAAATGAGAATTGAAACGAAATGTAATGAAAAGAACATAAAAAAATAACGCAAAGTTAAAGAAAAAATTCTATCTACATAAAAAATTGCCATCGATTTCTCCCAACATAAAACTCCTGTGATAAAATCAAGGTAAATTTTTAACGATTTAAAATGAAATTCTGTTTTAGAATTTTTTCAAAAAATGATGTTTGCAGATACTTAAATTTGAACGTTGACAAATATTTGGTTAATAAAGCAGAGAATTTAATTGCTTTTCGATTTGATAAACATCCTTTTGATCATGAATGAAATCCTTAACATAATCGTTAATCCTAAAAGACACGACTGTGTTTCCTCGAAAGCAGTTCTCATCTGGAGATTTGGTTCGCTTTGAAACTAAATCGTTTACTTTCATGAGCCGTTCGTAGAAATGTGCGGCTCTTGGATTGCTAAATTTAGGATTTTGCTTTCTGTTAATGAAAGAGAATGTAAATTATATAACTCCTACTTAGACAATTCCAGATTGTCTTTGTACCTTAATTAAATTCTTGTGGAAATAATTAACAATGAATTTTCAGTACAATCGAGCCAGAGAATAATGCATGATACACTCTATTGACTCTGTACTCTTTCATAATCTACTTCTGAATGTATTTATAGATGTCAAGATTTCATGACAATTTCAAATTCATGACAGATTCTAAATCGTTGAAATCGTAGCTTTTTAAAAAAAATAATAATACAAATTTACCAATGGTAAATGAGAAAATCAGTAATAATTTGAAAGGAGTGAATGAAAATGCTAAAATTAAATTAAATTTCAGTACAAGGGACTGTTTTGTGACTTTATTTCTAAAGAGTTAAATTAGTGCGTAAATGATGCTGTAACTCCAGCTGAGTTCGTTTGTTTAATTAATGAACAACGGAATATTAATAGATTGCTAATTGGGGAGAGAACTCTGTTTATGAAAGACGTTTTAAATTCGAAACTGCTTAACTCACACCAGAAGTTCATTCCCAAATTAACCACATTCAAAGTAACGAAAATTGATTGATAAAATTTATAAATACAGAGGACAATAATTTGTTATTTCTGGAATCTTTATTAATCTTTATTTATTTAAAAGAAAATGCAAATACAAAATAATATATTTAATATTGTCTGTTTTATATTGTATTATTTAATTTATATTAATAGTATCCCTGACTTTCTGAAATACTTTTTTTTCACAAAGTGATGAAAAGGTAAACATCAATAGAAAAATATCAATAAAGGAAAAGGTAAACATCACTAGAAAAAAAGGTAAACATCACTAGAGGAAAAGGAAAACATCAATAGAGGAAAAGGCGAGAGAAAATGTATCAATAATTGACTGAATAAAGGTTCAAAAATCAGGCGAGCATATTATTGTATTGCGCTAGAAGAAACGAATCGAAAAGTCCTGTGTCATTTTTTGATATTCGTAATAGTTTAAGAGTTATTTGACATTAAAGTTGACAAATCTGGAACAACTTTTAGGAAGGAGTGTGAGCAGGCGTAGTTAAGTCCCGCCCTTCTCACTGTAGAGCAAGTAGCGCGCGCAATTAAGGGGCGGAGTCTGACTCCCCACTCACGACGTTCGCTCGGTGCTCACGCTTCATCTTCCACTAGTCTACCATGTGCTGTTATAAGTTACGCCTAATTGGTCAGTTTTGATGCTTAATAACTTCTAAACTTCTATGAATAACAGAAAATGACAAAGGACTTTTCGATCCAGTTTTTCGCGCTCAACATTATTCGATAGTTCGTTCGAGGCTAAGACACCTTCTCTACAAAAATTAGGATTAAAATGTGCCGATTGTACTTGTATAAAATGTACAATTATTTTCTGTAAGTAATAAAAACAATTACAAAGAAAATGGATTTGTTCATTACAATATAATTCTCTGGTATTATATTTATTATAATTCTTTGGTATTACATTTGTTATTATTATTTTTTGGTATTACATTTATTATTATTTTTTGGCATTACATTTATTATTATAATTCTTTGGTATTACATTTATTATTATAATACTTTGGTATTACATTTATTATTATAATTCTTTGGTTTTACATTTATTATTATTATTCTTTGGTATTACTTTTATTATTATCATTCTTCGCTATTAAATATTCTTTAATATTTATTTATCCTTACAACTACATTTATTTTTCCCTTTAAAAATTGCAATTATATTTATCTCTCATATTTTTTCCTCTCCAACATTACACTCCTCGAGTACCACATCAATTATTTTGTTCCCTCTTTCATTTGGCATTTTTTTTTAAATTCTCGAGTGATGACTAATTGAGGACAATATTTCTGGTTTCAGGACAACGAACAGCTGACTTCATTTGCCCACTTGTCGGATTACCACGTATACAGGATTCCGAACGCAAAGAGGTACTTCAACGCACCCTTCGAGTGGGGCATTTGTCTCAGACCATCCAGCAACGCAGAAGCAGAAGACACCGAGGCTGGTGAGGCCGGTTTCAAAGTGATAGCCTTCCACAGCGAAAAGTCACGTGCCTGCTGGCTCACAGCCATGAGACTGGCAAAGGTAAGTCGAAAAAGCTCTTCTCTTTCTTCAAAGCTTCAAGCCCTACATCTTCTTCTTTTTTTTTGTAATTCCACTTCTTTTGCCTCCTTGAAAACGTGCACAAGCGTAGTCTTTCGACCGCTTCCGAAAACACTTGCCTCGTAATTGAAATGTCGTGAATTGGAAATTCTCTCGGGACACTGATCGTCAACTTGAATCTTTTTGACGAAAATAGAGCTGGAAAATTGTACTTCTCTTATTTAAGGCATCGAATAGTTACGAGTGTTGTTGAAAATTTGCTGACCGCGATTTCATGGCGCTAATTTCCTTTGAAGCAGAGACACTCTTTGAACTCTTTAAAGTTCTTTTACTGTTTTTTTTTCGTTTTTGGGATCAACCCAATAAAGATGTTACAGATATTTTTAAATTTACTTTTTTGTAATTTTCGCTTTGTAATTGTCACTTTTCGTTGTATCTGGTCAATTATCGATCTGTGGTCCATTTTCGATTCAATTTTTGAACAAAAAACCTGTTACCAATTTGGGATCTACAATCTTTTATTAACTTGTTTATTGAATTTATTTTTTGTTCCGTTTTTTCTGTTGTATTCCAATTCAAACTGCAAGTAAAGCGAACGAATCTGAATCGAAAAGTCCTTTGGCGTTTTTTAAAATGTTTATCCGTTCTGGAGTTATCGCGGTTTAAAGTTTGTCGTCGAGGCGCGATAATCGTGACGCCACAGATGCGCACGCAGGCTCTGTTCGCTCGGACAGATGCGCGCGCAGACTGTTCGCTTGGACAGATACGCGCGCAGACTCCCTGACTCACGCGGCTCGAGTCTGTTTATCAAACTTTAAACCGCTATAACTCCTGAACGGATAAACTTTTTAAAAAGTTGTAAAGGACTTTTCATCTCAGTTTTGTCTGCTTATTATTTTTAAGATGTTTTCCTTAAAGTAGAACAATCTAATCAAAGAATACATGCACTTTTACACATTTGTCATAAAAAATGATAAATTCTAGACTTGTTTTGATTTCACAAAACGATTAGAAGGTAAAAAAAAATAAAACGTAAAAGAACTTGAAAACAAAAGGATGTTAAAATTACTAGAGACACAAAAAAAAAGAAAAAGCAATTTTTGATATCGATTGGTCGGCATCTGAGTAAGTGTGCAAAGCCAGGAAAATGACTTCCGCAAAACGGGAGTCTCTATGGACTGCATCGCTCCTATTATGCCACTCTTTAGACCTCTATTCTTCTTGGCTGGAAAGTGTAGACTCAAAGCATCCTCGAGTGTCGACTTCCTCTCTATTGGACTTGCTAGGAACGGTCGGCATTGCAAACTTCATCAGCAGAAAAGCAATTTCGTCCAGAGGCCAACCAACCCGAACAGAATTGACGCATTTGTTTATATCCTCTCCTCTCCATAACTCGATTTTCCACCCTTTTCACGTTGATTACCTAACACGTCATTTCCATCTACAACTGACAATGAGAGAAAATCATTGGTCCATTTGTAATTTTACAGTGTTACCTTTTAAGAGTATGTTAACGTCACAGACGAAATGCAATTAATTAGCTTTATGCGATAAAAAGCCAAACTGATTGACATTACATTTACAAACAGAAATTTATTGCCCAAGCGTTGCAAAGTGCAACTAGTTAATTTAAATCAAAAAGTGTTAATTACTGCTACAACATTGACGCTGACTGGTTTTTAATTAAAAAGTGCACACAGACACTGCCTAATGAAAATTATGCAAAATAGTGCTCAAAATTCGCAAAAGCAACAGTTTTACAGAAAATTTCTTTTTTCATTTTTTTGTTTGTTTTCCAAATTCGTAAATTCAGAATAATGTGATAATTAAGTCATAAAATTAATTAATAATAATTATAAATTGATAATAATAAATAGTACTAATTTTGTAACATGAATATAAATTTTGTAATTTAAATATAAATTTTGTAATTTAAATATAAATTTTGTAATTTAAATATAAATTTTGTAATTTAAATATAAATTTTGTAACTTAAATATAAACTTTGTAATGTAAATATAAATTTTGGGGTATTCAAATTTTGTAAGGTTACATTTTGTTTTTTTTTACGTTACATTTTGTAACGTAAATATAAATTTCATAATTCATATTTTTCTGTTTTTTAAAATTGCTTTTTGTGCACAACACACTGTTTTGTCAACTTTCATGAAAATTATAAATATTGTTTGCGCTATGTGCGCTCATTATCGTCAGTTTTTTAAAATCCGAGTTTCTTCCAAGCTGGCTAATAAATCCTAACTGTACTTACCGTTGCTTGTTACAAAAAAGTAACAACACTCTTACAGACCTTACAGTTCCCTTAAAAGGTAACTTCGTGACTAGTAACTCATCTATTGTACTTTCTCCTCTATTTAAAAAATTACTTTTTGCTACCAATTCATAAAGATGAACAAACTCGTACAATTACACCCATTTGTACAATTACTCGTACAATTACCCGTACTTGTAGAATTACCCTAAAGAAAAACAGCACAATTGTAAATGTTAATTAAGTCTTTTCAAAGTTTCCCTCTCCATTTTTTGCTTTTCATATTCTCTTCTACATTTTTCTCTTTTCACTGTTTTTCTTCCAAATCTTTTGTTTTTCAAAATTTGGTTTTTAAATCTTTTGTGGGAATTTTTTCTTGTAAATCTTTTTCTTTTGAATTTTCTTCTTTTCGGGTTTTTGAGTGAGTTACCGTTCGTGACAATTTAGGTTTTTATTGGCAGAATAATTGTCAGATTTTGAAGATAAAAGTGGTGTTGTAATGGTGATTGACTTGGTTGAAATAATATTTTTTCTTTGGTCTTTTGTCTTGTAACTCGTAATTTTCCTGAGTCTGATCCGCTTCTTGGTTGTAGACGCCCCTTTAGAAGGATGGCGCAAGGTAGTACTTAGCCATTTCTTAGGGTGGGCCCTTGCAACGCTTTCATCTATGAACCAAGAAAAAGAGCCTCAAGAGCCTTGAAGGCTTCGCCTTGCTGGTACCACAGTCTCTCTTGTAATTCGTTCCTTCTTTTCGCTTTTTCTATCCAATCGCCTCTTCATCAAGTCCATATTTCATCTTCCTCCGTTTCCTCGTCTTCTCTTCACTTCACTTCTCTTCTCTTCCCTTCCCTTCTCTTCTCTTCTCTTCTCTTCTCTTCTCTTCTCTTCTCTTCTCTTCTCTTCTCTTCTCTTCTCTCCTTTATCAACTCTCGACAAAAAGCAAAGATTGTCTACAGCTCTACAAGAAATCTCCACTCCTTTTTCAGCCACCGAAACCACAAACAACCCAAAACCTTGTTATTAAAGCTCCAGTCCTCGAAAAAACAGCTGATTAAATTGTTTACCTCAATCTCTTTTAAAATAAATTACTCTTTGCATTTTTCGTCCATTTTCAATGTCATTAAATCCATTTTCTAGTGAATTTTGCAATTGGGTACAAATTTTGCAATTGGGTTCAAATTTTGCAATTGGGTGCAAATTTTGCTTTTTATTGCTTTCATCAATGTTTGAGAAATATTTCAAGTACTCGGAAAAATTTGGGAAATGTTTTAAAGATTCGGAACACATCGATAAAGAATTTAAAAATCTAAAAAGTTATTAACAATTTAAGATACCAAAATGTTACTAAAATGATACTAAAATCATTAACTTAACATGTAAATAATAATAATGATAATACTGATAATAATAATGATAATACTGATAATAATAATAATAATAATGATAATAATAATACCAATAATTAAAGCAATCGTGTAAGAGCATTGATAAGAAAGATGATAAAATAAACGTAAACCAGTAGTAAGAGTCCTAAGTGGATTGGAAATTAGGAATCAAGCGGGAATAATAATTCTGGGACCATAACTTGTTGGGAGAGTCAGTGACACTCGGAGATGCTTTCAATTAGTGTCATCTGCTTAAGCTGGATACATATCTATGCACTTAGCATCCAAGTCGTTTCGGAAGCGTTACCATAACAACGTTTCTGGATTATATTTCGTGTCACACGTGAGTTCTGTTCCAACTCTGGTCGGTTTTTCTCTCATCCTCCACTTCCCATCATCCCTGAGAGTCAACATAATACTGCCTCATTCGATGCAGGACCCTCTAGCTTTTAAATTAGCCTTCTGACCTTTTACCCCACTCCATTCACAAATATTATTTCAACATAAGATCCTTTTTTTAATAACCTCCACTTCTCGTCGAGAACCTTTTCCAAAATCGCTGCAAAAGAACTGTACAGACGTTGATTTTAAAGAGTAATTTAAAAACGCTTTTTAAAAAGTGGTCTTTAAAATCCTTCTTCTAAAAAGTCTTTAAAATCCCTTTTCTGAAAAGGGTTTTTAAAATCCTCTTTCTAAAAATGGTTTTTAAAATCCTTTTTCTAAAAAGAGTAAAGATTCTTTTCTAAAAAACTGTCTTTAAAATCCCTTTTCTAAAAAGAATTTCGATCAGCGACTTTTTGATGATTGTTTATGAAAAAACTGATTTGTTTTGAAATATTTTGAATGTTGAGGTTAGTTTTTTTGGGGAAGGAAGAAAGGGGAGTGGATTGGTGTTTGGTGGAGTAGAAAAAGTTGTGAAATTTAATGTAATTGGTGGAAAATTGCTGATGGAACTTGGGACATTTTTTATAAAGAGTTAAGCTTTGAAGGAAAGTTTGTAGACAAGTCTATCGGTTTTGTAACATAGGGCGATGTTCAGTCTGTTCATCCGTTGTGTGTCCGACGGCCTTATGGGTCGATACGGCGGGTCATACCATGGTCCACACCCACATTCCAACACAGTCTTGGCTCCTGTCGCACTACCTCACTTACACCTGTCCTACTATAGCCTACGTGCATACCAAATTTATCCAATTTTCGTACAACTCTCTTTCTGCATTTAAAAGTAAGATCCACATCGACTACAATTTCCCATTTGATTCACAAACCTTCAAATTCTATTTTTACATCCCGACATTTTCACCTCTCTTCTAATTTCCCTTCATTCCATTTTGCATTCACTAAATCCGAAAGAGAAAAATGTCGCGCGTTTATTTTTTGCTTCCTCACAGGGAAGCATTGTTTTGTCTTTATTTATTATATTCTTGTGCAAGAGACGATCGCAAAAATCAAATCTTGAAAGTGTGCACATTCTTCTGGAATGAATTTTGAAACGGCATTATAGAGTTGTTTTTTCAGCGATTTAGAGAAAGGGAAAATGTTGCTTTTGACGGTATTTCTTGGTGGAAATTTGCGCTGGAATCTTGAGGGGACTTAATTGTTACTTTGGAGTTAAAGTTTGCAGTTCTAGAGCAAAGATAAGAGATTTAAATTGCAAACTAGAATGGTAGCAACGGTCGAGTGAGGTGTGAAGTACCGAGGCAAACGTAACGCAGGAAATTACGAAACTTTGATTCGACGAAGAGGGCCGTCCCACCCGCCATTAAATTATCTTCGGTCTAGCCTATTGTGCGGACTGCCACATTTCGATTTCGATCGATTTCCGCCCCGATAAACAATTCCGCACACCAGGTGCGATGTGTGAATACACTCAAATTTCGGCAAAACAACTTTTACACCATCCATTCCCAAAGCCAATTTACATTCATCATAAATTCTTCAATTGTTCGCCAAATACATTTTTTACCACAACTTTTTAATTATATTTCCGCATTTTCGCCTAAAAACTACTGTAGAGTCACGTATAATTTATTAAATTTTGATCATAGAAATACTAATAATAAATATTTGAAAACATTTAAATACTAATAGTAATATTAAAGTTAATAGTATAATAAAGTATAGTTATAGCATAATAAAGTATAGTTATAGTATAATAAAGTAGTAGAAAAGAATATTAAAGTATTTTAAGAAATTAATATATTATGGTGTGCTGAAAGTCTTTTTTAGAATAATTTAAATTTTCGACCAGAAGATACGAATGAGGAGATAAAACTGAATCAAAAAGTCCTTTACTACTTTTTACTATTTTAATCCGTTTAGAAGTTATCGCGGTTTAAAGTTTGTCAGTGCGCGGCGTGATGTCACAGATGCGCGCGCAGAGTCTATTCGCTCAGACAGAGTATGCGCGCGCAGCTGTGACGTGCGAATAGAGTCTGCGCGCGGATCTGTGGCGTCACGCCGCGCACCGACAAACTTTAAACCGCAATATCTTCTAAACGGATAAAAATAGTAAAAAGTGGTAAAGGACTTTTCGATTCAGTTTTTTCTTCTCATTCGTTTTAAAATGTTCGTTTTGACGTTGAACAATCATAAATACCAAAAAAAAACCAAACACGTCATTATTATGATTGTAGAATTTTATAATTCCAGAAAAATTGTGATTGAAAATTCAGTATTATTATCGGCAATGAGAAATGTCGCGCGTTTCAAGTAACTGGAAATTTAAAAGAACCCGAGAGAACGAAATGGTACGGGGAAAGAATCAAATCTTGTTTTTCTACTAAAACAATAAAGACTCCTTCAACTCTGTAAATATGAATCTCAACGGGAGATTTCTTACAAAAAAAAAAGGTTAACTGCCGTCTCCCCTTTCTCTTGATAATTACAAGGCAGTTTTCTGATTTCAAAGCCACTCTCAGATCGGAATATTCGGTTCCATGTAACCCAATATTGGTATTATTTTTTTTAATTATATGTTTTCTTTTGAGTACCCTGTTGGTTTCCTATTTCGTTGCTCATCCTGTTTATTAAAATCCTCTGCCCTTTGGCATCAGTAATTTGAATCCTCTTACAAGTATTAATCATTTTTTGATATTCCTTTTCATATAAATATCTGGCTTGTGACGTCGCTTTAAAAAAATGCAAAATTTCGCCCATTTTACAGAGTCTTTATCTTAATCCTTTTTTTCTTCTTTTCGTTGCAGTACGGTAAGCAGCTCAGAGAGAACTACAGAGCCTTCAAGAACAAGCAGTGTGAGCAGACAGGTGGCGGCAGTCCCAAAGAGCAGTACAACAGCTACAATGTACCCAATGTAAGTCTTTTTTACAACTTTTTTTATTTTATTCTACACACCTCAATTCAAGACATTTTTCACCAGGGAATTATCTTCGAGTATGACAACATAAATATTCGAATTATGAAGTTGGCAGAAGCTTTTTATTTAACGGTTTCAAATTAGGAAAACGAATATTTTTAATCCATGAAAATATCAGGGATGAGAGTTCGTCCCCTTTTTTCCCCTTATTTTTACTTTTTTTTAAGAAAATTTCCTAAAACACCTAAAATTAAGTATTTTTACCCCTATTTTTCAATAAGTTTTTTTTTGATAATTTTTCAACAATAATAATTCAGATTACTTCAAAGTACTTCAAATTATTTGAAAATACTTTAAATTACTTTCAAATATTTCCAAATATTTCCAAATACTTCCCAACACTTCAAAATATTTAAAAACATTTAAAAAGATTTAAAAACACTTCAAAATACCTAAAATTATTTTAAAATATTTAGATATACTTATAATGACTATAAATTAGTTCAAAATCCATTTTATCACTTTTAAAGACTTCAAAATATTTAAAGATGCTTCAAAATAGTTCAAATTTGTTAAAAACATTAGTATTTTAAGTATTAAATAAGGTATAAAAGGATTTTAAAATATTTTAAAAGTATTTAAAATACTGTAGAGTACTTTAAAATACTGTAGAGTACTTTAAAATACTGTAGAGTACTTTAAAATACTTTAGAGTACTTTAAAATATTTTAGAGTACTTTAAAAATACTTAAAATTACTTTAAAATATTTCCAAATACTTGAAAGTCTAAAAAATATTTAAAAATACTTACAAATACTTTAAAATATTTTAGACTACTTTAAAACATTTTAGTCTACTTCAAACTACTTAAAATTACATTAGAATATTTCCAAATATAAAAATAAATAAATTAAAAATGAAATAAATTCTTCCCAATGTTTCAAAATATTTTAAAATATTTCATTATAATTAGAATTACTTAAAATGTCTTTCGAATATTTTCAAATATTTCCCAATACTTCAAAATATTTAAATATACTTAAAATTACTTTCAAATACTTCAAAATTCCTTTTATTCCTTTAAAAGTCTTCAAAATATTTAAAGATGCTTCAAAATAGTTCAAAGTATTAAAAAATATTAGTATTTTAAGTATTGAATAAAGTATTAAAAGATTCTAAAATATTTTAAAGTATTTAAAATACTTCAGAGTTTTTCAAAATACTTCAGAGTCCTTCAAAATACTTTAAAATAATTAAAAATACTTCAAAATACTTCAAAATACTTCAAAATAATTAAAAATACTTATAAATACTTTAAAATAATTAAAAATACTTCAAAATATTTTACACATTCACAAAATTCTTGTTTCAATAATCCTTGAGGTTTTAAAATTCCCTTTCAATTTTTAAAAATTAATGTTGGAAACACGGCTTGATTTAAAAGCCAGAATAACTCATCTTTGTGAACGTTTTAATTGACCATACACAGTTGAAGAAAAATTGCGAGAAACGTGGTAATGGCAACGGATTAAAAATTGAAGCAAGAGGCGCGAATAATCGTTTACCGAGCAAAAATGGAAGTTAGTCGGGCAACATAAATTTTTTTGGTTTTACTTTTTCTGTTTGCTTTTCTTTTGGTTTTCGTTTGCTTTTTTTTGCCTTTTTTTTGAAGCAGCATGATTCGTTTCGAGCATTAAGCAGCACTGTATTTATGCAACGGTTAAATGGCGCGCCGAATTAACGTATTGGCTCGTATATCAGGAAGTTTATCGCCTGCTCCAGCGACAATAAATTTTCTGCGATCGTTCGATTTATCCGCTGCGCTTTCCGTTTCGCTGGAGAAGAAAGAACTGCGGCGCCGTTTAAAGCAATCGCCGTCAAAGTCGCCACGGAAAATTAATGTCGCATCAACTGAATACCGCAACTAAAAAATATTGATGGCGCAACCGTACTCCCAATAAGGAGCACTACAAATTTTCTCGACTAGATCATTCCTTTCTAGAACATATATCAACACTTTTTTTTCAAGAGCGACCTTTTTCCTTAACATTAATCCAGTGTTGTTTTAATTTTTGTGTTTATACAAAATTTAGAGTGCCTTTAAAATCATTTTTTATTTACAGTCAACTCTATGAATAGTGCCACTTAAACTGTATGAATAGTGCGACTAAAACTCTATGAATAATGCCACTAAAACTCTATGAATAGTGCCACTAAAACTCTATGAATAGTGCCACTAAAACTCTATGAATAGTGACACTAAAAATCTATTAATAGTGCCACTAAAAATCTATGAATAATGACACTAAAACTCTATGAATAGTGCCTCTAAAAATCTATGAATAATGCCACTAAAAATCTATGAATAATGCCACTAAAACTCTACAAATAGTACCGCTTTTTGTTCTCACTTGAGCGTCCTTTGTTTCCTTTGTGTAAATCTGCAGCACTATTCGAAGAGTCGACTGTACTTTTGTATTTATTTTTTTATTTACAGTCAACTCTACGAATAGTGCCACTAAAGTTCTACCAAAACCACTTTTCTTTTGTTTTTACTCGAACGTCCTTTGTTTTCTTTGTGCAAATCTGCAGCACTATTTGAAGAATCGATTGTATGTTTGTATTTATTTTTTGTATTTACAGTCAACTCTATGAACAGTGCCGCCACTAAAACTCTACGAAAACTGCTTTTGTTTTGTTCTCACTCGAGCGTTCTATATTTTTTTTGTTTCCATTGTACAAATTTAAAGTACTATTCATAGAGTTGAGTGTATTAAAAAAATACACTCAACTCTATGAATATTGTATTTTTATTTACAATCAGCTCTATGAATAGTGCCGACACTAAAACTCTACGAAAATCTCTTTTCTTTTGTTTCCACTCGAGCGTCTTTTGTTTCGTTTGTTTCTTTTGTGAAAATCTGCGGCACTATTCGTAGAGTTGACTGTATTTAAAAAATTTTTTTTATTGTTCCCTCATAGAGGAAGTTCCTTTTTTACTTTTTTCATTGATTCTTTTTTATTAAACTAAACGCACATATTAAACTAAACGCACATATTAAATTAAACGCACATATTAAATTAAACGCACATACAATAAAAAATACACTGTACTATAAAAACAGTGAATTACGAATTTCGTGTGGAAAAGTAAAGCCGATTTTATGCAAGACGATTTTTGAATTCCCAGGGCAAAAAGGAAAAATAATTATCCACGGAATCGGGATTTATCGATAAATTTGAGCGAACAAAAGTTTAATAATAGAAAAAATGCCTGACTCTGAATGGAAGAGCTTTTAATTAATAGTATGTTGGAGGACAATTAAAAAGCGACGCTTGAAAATTTGTAGCATATTTGGAATTGGATGAATAGGAAGTAAAATCGGGAGCAGAAGATGAGTGATAGAAAACCACTTGGTGTTGGTAAATAAAAAAAAAAGAGGGGAAAAAATGGAAATTGAATTGAAGAGATACACAGAGAAATAAATTAAGTGACCAGTATAATCAAATAAAACAGCACGATCCTGTTCAATTAAAATTGCAAAAAGCAGTCCAATTAAAATTATCGATTGGTAACATGTACGTATAGTGAAGGACCGAGAGATAGCGATAAATTAAAATACAGCAGGCTCTCGATGCTACCATTAAGATATCATAATCACGATTAAAGAGGGAAAAATGAATTTGTCACGACTCGAGCTTTTAGTGAGTAATCTTGTCCTTAATATGAAGAGACTTTGAGACTATCGAGACCGTTTTTTTCTAACTTCAGGGGTTTTCTTTTTTATCAATTGCGTAAGGTTGTACGTTGTCTTGCCGATCGGTTTTCTGTTTCTTCTATTTTGATTTCTGCTTCTTCAATTTTTTGTTCTACATCGATTTCTGATTCTACTTTTTCAAGTTTTTGTTCTGCGTCTACTTCTGCTTGCTTTTCTACTTTTTGTTATACTTATATTCTACTTTTTGTCATACATATATTCTACTTTTTGTTATACTTATTTTCTACTTCTTCTGCTTCTTTTTTTCTTCTATTTTTTTGGTCTCGGTATGGCTACCTGATTGAAACTTGGTTTTGAATCGAGACAATCATTTAATATGATGTTGTGACTTTCTCTTGAGAATTTCTTCTGAATCATCGTGAATCTGATGTCTTGTTTGAGTGGTAATCAGCTGGAGAAAATATGACGCTTGTTAAGAATGACTCGAGTGAAGGTTTTAAAATGCAACTAATAAACTGTACATTTAAGTGGTACAAAAAAAATTAACAATTACAATGAAAGTAGCATCAATGGATACATAAAAACCAATATAATTTTTAAACAATTTTATAAAGTTGGAGATTTTTTTTATTCTTCAATAATTGTCTTTATTTTTTAATAATTGTCTTCATTATTTAATGATTTTTTTATTCTTTAATCATTGTCTTCATTATTTAATAATTTTTTTTATTCTTTAATCATTGTCTTCATTATTTAATAATTTTTTTATTCTTTAATCATTGTCTTCATTATTTAATAATTTTTTTATTCTTTAATAATTACTTTCATTCTTCAAGAATTTTCTTCATACGTTAATAATTATATGTGTTCTTTAAGAATTGTCTTCATTCTTTAATCATTATTTTGATTCTTTAATAATTGTTTTCATTCGTAAAAATTATTATAATTTATAATTAAAATGAAAATTAAAAATTATTATAATTTAGAAGAAGATTACATATCTTCTAGATATGTTAATAATCTTCTAGGCTTAGTAGGAATCTGGTAGATGTAGAAAGAATCATCTAGGTTTAGACGGAATCTTGGCGATGTAGAAGGAATCATCTAGATTTAGTGAGAGTCTTTTAGATTTAGTAGGAATCTTCTAGACTCTTTAGTAATCTTGTAAATGTGTCAGAAATCTTCTAGATTTAGTAGGAATCTTCTATACTTTGTAGTAATCTTACAAATGTGGTAGGAATCATCTAAATTTAGTAGGAATCTTCTAGACTTTGTAAGAATCTTACAAATGTGGTAGGAATCTTCTAGATTTTGTAGGAATCTTACAAATGTGGTAGGAATTTTCTAGATTTAGTAGGAATCTTCTAGACTTTGTAAAAATCTTACAAATGTGGTAGGAATCTTCTAGATTTTGTAGGAATCTTACAAATGTGGTAGGAATCTTCTAAATTTAGTAGGAATCTTCTAGACTTTGTAGGAATCTTACAAATGTGGTAGGAATCTTCTAGATTTAGTAGGAATCTTCTAGACTTTGTAGTAATCTCATAAATGTGGTCGGAATCTTCTAGATTTAGTAGGAATCTTGTAGATTTAGTAGGAATCTTCAATACTTTGTAGGAATCTTGTAAATTCATAAAAATTATTTTTATCTTTAATAATTGCCTCTTTTCCTTAATTATTTTTATTCTTCAATTGTAATTCTTTCTTTAATTGTTTCATTGAATCATAATTATTTTTATTCTTTAATAATTGTCTTAAATCTTCAACAATAGTTTTATCCTCTAATAATTGTCTTTATTCTTAAATAATTATCTTTATTCTTGAATAATTGTCTTTATTCCAAAAGAATTTTCCACATTCTTAAATACATTTCTTGTTTTTTTCCATTTTTCTTCTTTTTATTGTCTTAATTTTGGTATGGCTTCAAAAAAGTAATGAAAAAAAGTAAAAGAAAAAGTAAAGAACAAATGTAAAAAACAAATGTAAAGAAATCATTTTTACTTTTCATTTTTGTTGTTTTGTTATTTTATTGTTGTTTTTTGTTGTTTTTTGTTCTTATTATTGTTTCATTGTTATTGTTTCGTTGTTGTTGTTGCAGCTTTTTTTACTATTTCCGATTTTCAGTTCGAAGCCACCAATAAAGAAACAAATAAAAATAATAGTAGAAACTGATGAATGAACGGATTTAAATCAATTATCAAGAAAATAACAATGAATGTGATTGATGAAGGAGTTATTAAAATACATCTCTGAATCGAGATTCGAAGGATAATTGAATTATTGGTTGAAAGTGATATTGCCAGTTGATTGAAGGATCTGATTAAATGAGTTGCTCTCTTGGATTTGAGGTGTTGGGTTGAGGAAACCTTGACCTTGTAATGGGATGATACAGCGAGCCGAGAGAGAGAGAGAGAGAGAGTAAGATAGAGAGAGAGAGAAAAGGGTCAAAAGAGAAAAAGGTACTTAGAGGAAATTGCAACAAGAAGATAACGATCTTCGTGGAAATTCGCGGAGATAACGATCTTCGCGGAAGTCATTGTACGTGGCAAGTTGGCACGCGATCGAATACAACGTGTTCTGCAGCTTTCTCAGAAACTCGTTCTTATTTCACACGCGCTTCACTTAAGTCAATACCGCCAGACAGTAATAACCGGTTACAACAATGTTGCTTAAAAGTCGAGTTTAATTCAAGCCCGGTATAAAGTAATCAACCTACACCTGCTGCAAATTATAGACATTTTCAAGTATTACTTTTATTTAAGTCGATGACCAGCGTAACAAACATTCAGTAGGGATTAATTATCTCGTGCCGTTAACTATCCGCAATAATTACCTCGTGTCGTTAAACGGACAATAATTATCCCGTGTATTTAATAGGGAGAATTATTTTCTCCATTTAATAGGAAGAATTATTTCTTTCCTTTAATTTCTTTCTTATTAAATGGTATTTTTATTATTGTAGAGAAGAGATTAGCTTCTTTACTTCTTTACTTCTTTAGGTGAAAATTATTGTCTTTTGTGTTTAGCAGGAAAAATTGTCTTTTGTATATTCAGTAGGAGTCTTTTAGATTTGGTAGGATTCCTCTAGGTTTGGTAGATAGTCTAGTCTAGTCTAGTCTAGTCTTCTAGATATGTGAAAAATCGTGTAAATTTAGTAGGAATCTTCTGGATTTAATGCAAATCTTCTAGATTTGGCAGGAATATGCTGGATTTGGTAGGAATCTTGTAGATTTAGCAGGGATCTTCTAGATTTGGTAGTAATATTCTAGGCTTAGTAGGAGTCTTGTAGATGTAGAAGGAATCATCTATGTTTAGTAGGAATATTATAGATTTAGTAGGAATATTCTAGATTTAGTAGGAGTCTTCTAAATTTAATAGGAATCTTCTAGGCTTAGTAGAAATTTTATAGATGTAGAAAGAGTCATCTACGTTTAATAGGAATATTCTAGATTTAATAGGGATTTTCTAGATTTAGTAGGAGTCTTCTAGATTTAATAGGAATCTTCTAGGCTTAGTAGAAATTTTATAGATGTAGAAAGAATCATCTACGTCTAATAGGAATATTCTAGATTTAACAGGGATTTTCTAGATTTAATAGGAGTCTTCTAGATTTAGTAGAAATCTTCTAGATTTAGTGGAGAAGAGTTATCTTCTATACTTAATAGAGATAAGTATTTCTTCTCTTTTATAGTAATATAGAATAAAAGTTAGTCTTCTAAATTGAATATTTAGGCTTCTGAATGCAATAAAATTTATTTTTTTAATTGAATATAATGTAGGCTCCTAAATTAAATAAAATTTAGTCTTCTAGATTTAAGAAGTGAAAATTGTCGTCTACATATAATCGGGAAGAATTATTGTCTACGGCATATAATAGGAAGAATTATTTTCTACATTTAATAGGGAAGAATTATTGCCTCCTACGTTCATTAGGAAAGAATTATCTTCTGCCTTTATTAGACAAGAATTGTCTCCTACATTTATTAAGAAAGAATTGTCTTCTACATTTATTAAGAAAGAATTGTCTTCTACATTTATTGAGAAAGAATTGTCTTCTACATTTATTAGACAAGAGACTCATTCGCTTTTTACACAAAATATTTTTGCAATGCAGTTAAAAATTTGTTTTCAAAAATTTGTTACGTTTTAGAGCAAAAATATGAAACTTATTTTTTTCTATTTAAACTCTAGTATCGTTTAGTAAAAGTAAAATAGTAAAAGAAAATTCTTTTATTTCTCTAGCTATATGTGACTGTCTTGAATTCCTTCTTTAAAATTAAATTAAAACACTTCATGAAACTTTTCGTTTTCTTCATCGTCTTTTTTTTAAATACGCCCATCTTGTATTTACAAAATTAAGACACTTCCAATTGAACAAGAAAAAGCAAATAAAATTGATTTTCTAAATCAGTGAATGAAGCGCACCAGTTAAATGCCCCGCTCGAACTAACTTTTTCCAGAAATTGAAAAGCCTTCCTTCCTTTTTTCCATAAATACAAATTAAAAAAAAAAATTGCCCCCAATGGTTGATGACGCTAAATTAAAAGTTTTTTCCCGAAGCTCGAATGAAAGAGGCAGTGAAAGAGCAATGGGGGTTGATTTTTTTGGTTGTTTGAATGAAAACTGCGGGTTGAAATGAGAGCAGACATCAATGAAAAATCCCTTAAGCGTAAATGGGGCGATGGTTTTTGAAATAAAAGTCGTGCTTTTGACAGAAAAGTCGGGACACAAAAAGCACGAGTCCACACCATAGTTGAGTTTGTGTTGATTTTGAGCGGCTGCTGGTCCGTCCATCCAGGGCCATTTGCCATGATCCATTCACCCTCATTACGTCATATCAGCTCGGGTGCAGTTAACAGACTGCCTCGTTCTACAGGCGACGTTAAAGTTTGACGATCGTCGTTGCTTTTAGAACCGCCAGACGACGTATTTCCCTTAACGACCTGGTCTGCATCCCTGGTCTAGCACAGGCGAATTTATATCGGAAGTGGGTCCGCTACGTGTCCTTGCAACTTCCGTTACCTAACGAATCTTGCAGTTGGAGTCGCAAGTCGACTTGCAAACCCGCTCGCCTCCTACTACAGCACTCGGCAGTCCCCAATCGATAGCCATAGTCTCCCTGACACCCAAGATTCACCTGACATCCTAAATTTGCATATAGCTCTAGTTTCCAACTGAATCACAAATTCTAGTTTCCTCCAAGCCCTCGGGGATTACTCAACACTATTTCAACAATCCCTATACCGTCGCTGCTCTTCAATTTACTAAAATCATAAACATCGAATCATTTTTTACCACTTAATTATGTAAATTCACAATTGTAGAAATTTTACTAAACTGTCTTGCAATTTTTACTATACTGCCTTGAAATTTTTACAATACTGTCTTGAAATTTTTACTATACTGCCTTGCAATTTTTACCAGATTCTACATCGTTTTTTACTAAATTGCATACGATTTTTAACAGATTTTATAGAATTTCTACTGGATTTTGTCGTAACTATTACTGAATTTTTTGATATTTTTTTTTGGTACTGAGTCATTTGCTTATTTTATTGGTTAACGTGGATTCTCTCTTTGTGCGTCAAGGAAAAAAGTCAAAATGCACGAGAATCCAGTAGAAATTGCAAGACAGATTGGCAAAAAATGACAAGACAATCTATTAAAAATTGCAAGACAATTTGGTAAAAGAAATACAAAACAATCAAGTAGAAATTGAAAGACAATTTGGTAAAAGAAATACAAAACAATCAAGTAGAAATTGCAAAACAATTTGGTAAAAGAAATACAAAACAATCAAGTAGAAATTGCAAGACAATTTGGTAATAAATTAAAAGGCATTCCAGTAGAAATTGCAAGATAGTTGGTAAAAAATTACAAGACAATCGAATTGCAAAACAGTTTAGTAACAAATTAAAAGAAAATTCAGTAGAAATTGCAAGACACTTTGGTAAAGAATTCGAAGACAGTGTAGCAAAAATTGCAAGACAATTTTGTAAAATATTACAAGACAATCGAGTAGAAATTGCAAGGCAATCGAGTAAAAAATGCAAAACAGTTTATCAGCAAATTAAAAGACAATCCAGTATGAATTGCAAGACAATTTGGTAAAAAATATACAAGACATTCGAGTAGAAATTGCAAGACAGTAAGATAATAAATTAAAAAACATTTCAGTAGAAATTGCAAGATAGTTTAGTAAAAAATTACAAGACAATCCAGTAGAAATTGGAAGACAGTTTGTTAAAGAATTAGAAGACAGTGCAGAAAAAATTGCAAGACAATTTTGTAAAAAAATCAGAAGACAATCGAGTAAAAAATTGCAAGACAATTTGGTAAAAAATCACAAGACAATCGAGTAGAAATTGCAAGACAATTTATTAAAAAATCACAAGACAATCGAGTAGAAATTGCAAGACAGTATGGTAAAAATCTACAAGACAATTGAGTAGAAATTGCAAGAAAGTTTTGTAACCATTGCCAGACAGTTTTGTAAAAGTTGTAAGACAGTCTAGTACAAATTGCAAGACAGTTTGGTAAAAATACAAGACACTCTAGTAGAAATTGCCGGACAGTTTGATAAAAAAAAGTACTGCACAGTCTAGTACAATTTACAAGACAATTTATTAAAAAAAATACAAAAAAGTTACAAAAAAATTACAAAAAAATTACAAAAAAATTACAAAAAAATTACAAAAAAATTACAAAGAAATTACAAAAAAAATTACAATCTGGTAATAAATTAAAGACACTTTGGTAAAAATTGCAAGTCAGTTTGGTAGGAATTTTAAGACAGTTTGGTAACAAATTACAAGAGAGTCTGGTAATAATTGTAATACAGTGTGGTAATAAATGCTAAACAGTCTTGTAAAAATTGCAAAGCAAGATACAAATTGTAAGAGAGAGTGAAAAAGCTTTGACAAACGATTCTTAATTCTCTGGTTATTTCAAAAATTTTCGAATTTGAGTTTCGTTCGGGTTTAATGTTTTTTTAAATTGATTTTTTCGCGAATCATATTTTGGAAATTTTGACAACAATTACTTTTCTAATTATAATTTATGATATTGTTTCAACTTCGGATTTTACTCGAGGATCTTTTTTATTTCCATCATGTTTCTTTCTACAAATTTTTCTTCTTTTACAAAAGTGTTTTTCATTTTTATACCAGCAGTTTTTTATTTTTATTTCTTTCAACTAAGATTTTACTTTCATTCGACTTATTTTTTGTCGATATTAAAGTACTCTCTGACCTATTAAAAATTCTTTTTTAAATTTTGAAAAAAGCTTGCATTTTATGCAAAAGAAAATTAATTTTTATATAAAAGCAGTTTCTTTTTTATGCAAAAGTAGTTTTTTTCTGCAAAAGTAGTTTTGTTTTCATGCAAAAAAAGTTTCGTTTTTATGCAAAAGAAGTTTCGGTTTTTTGCAAAAGAAGTTTCGGTTTTATGCAAAAGAAGTCTCGTTTTTATACAAAAAAAAGATTCTTTCCTCTGCAACAGAAAATACGTTTTTGTCTTTTGAATTATTATTCTCTTTTCGAAAATCTTGTATTTTTACGAAAACTGACGTCTGTTTTTGCAAAAAAAAACATTCTCTTTATCCCAGGAATTTTCTATTAACTTTGAAGAACTTTCTATGAGAAAGAAAATTATAATTAAGTAAAGAGTTCACTCGAGAATTCAAGAGAAAAATGTAATTAGTAAAACGTAAAATATTTTTGACTAGAGAAAATGAAATAATTTCGTGAATTTTCCCTCACAATGAACATTCTTTCAGATTAAATTAATTTCAAGTTTATTTTTCTAAATGCCAGAAAAAGTTGCTGAAAAGTATTTTTTTACATCAGAAAAAGAAATATCGAACAAAAAAAATGTTCGTTATATCAGAAATTTCTAATAAAGAAAAAGATTCGTTACATCACAAACAGAAACAACTAAAGAAATTGGTTTTACAATTTTTGTTCCATTTGCATAAAATTATTTCCATTTCAAGCTTTTTTCAATTTATTTCCTGAAATGTATAAAAATACACAATGGCACAGAACGACTCTTTGGGAAATTGTTTATATTTTCATCTGATTTCGTTTCGTAGCTTGCTTTCATTCAAGATACAGTTTCTCTACAGCGAGATTTTCCCACCGCAATTCTGTTGGAAATTCGGTTCATCTTGTTTAGATCTCTCTGGTTGGCTCTGAATCTCCTTAATTTGAATCTCCGTAATTCTCGTTCCAATTTCCTACCTCGACCTATTCCTCGCAGACTCGTTTTTCACCAACCTTATCTTTTGTGCCACGAGTTCTTGATTTTTCGTCAAGTTTTTTGCCAGCATTAGAAGATGTGAGTGACGACTTGACGTTAAAGAAAGGGAGGATTTCTAAAAGTGGGTTTGTGTGTGTGTGTATGTGTGAGAGAGATGAGAGAGAGAGAGAGAGAGAGAGAGAGAGAGAGAGAGAGAGAGAGAGAGAGAGAGAGAGAAGAGAGAGAAAAGAGAGAAAAGAAGAAAAGAGATTCGCGGTGCAGTTGCGGTTTAAAAGTCGAGTAAAAAGCCTGACCTGCTGTTGCTACGCGCGAACTATCGACCAACCAGTTCTGCTTCTCTATGCAAGATAGAGTGGGGGCGAGAGAGCGAGAGAGACGGAGAGAGAGAGAAAAAATTCAGCAAAGAGTGAAGAATAATCAAGTAAGCTTTAAACAATGTAAATCGATAGTTCCTCTGATTTAATTATTAGACAGTTACTTTCCTTTGAAGCTTCTGTCTTTAATTTAAACTCTACAGTAAATATTATTTTAAAATATTGCACTGACCTAATTTCGAAAAATTTCCCCCTTTCGAATTTTCACTCTCCAATCGATAGACGTCTTCAAGAGGCATTTTTCTTCCACTTTCTACACAGAAGCACTTTTTTTCGTTTTTTTATGTTTGCGAGATTAAAGTAAAATTGAAATAAAATAATAGTAGCTTTTTCATTGAAGAATAAAAGAAAATGTGGAGAAGAAAAGTGAAAGAAAATGTAGAAAAGAAAATGGAAAGAAAATGTAGAAAAGAAAAGTGCAAGAAAATGTAGAAAAGAAAAGGGAAAGAAAATGTAGAGAAGAAAAATGAAAGAAAATGTAGAAAAGAAAAGGGAAAGAAAATGTAGAGAAGAAAAATGAAAGAAAATGTAGAGAAGAAAAGTGAAAGAAAATGTAGAAAAGAAAAATGAAAGAAAATGTAGAAAAGAAAAGTGCAAGAAAATGTAGAAGAGAAAAATGAAAGAAAATGTAGAAAAGAAAATGTAGAATAGAAAAGTGCAAGAAAATGTAGAAAATAAAAATGAAAGAAAATGTAAAGAAGAAAAGTGAAAGAAAATGTAGGAAAGAAATGAAAGATTTGAAAAAACTAGAAATACAAATGAAAAATAGAATCGAGAGGGAAAAAAACGAGTCCGTAGTACAGTGGCTACAGTTCTTGACTTGGGAGTCTAAATGTCAAGTGTTCGAATCCTGGCGCCTAAGAATTTTTTCTTTACATAATGTAAAGCAAAAAATTTCATAACGCATGAAAAAAATATCAGGGTAACTTTGTGCAACAACAATCATTACAAGAAATGAAACAAAAGTAATAGTATGAATTAAAAAT
This sequence comes from Ganaspis sp. Gsp50, assembly GCA_011057455.1. Lineage (NCBI taxonomy): Eukaryota > Metazoa > Arthropoda > Insecta > Hymenoptera > Figitidae > Ganaspis > Ganaspis sp. Gsp50. Next base: position 130,580 of record WNHD01000086.1, read on the forward strand.
TATTTAAACAACGAAAACTGGAAAGAAAAAATATAAAAAACAATGCTTGCCTATGAGGAAGCAAAATGAATTAACTCTTGCGTTATTGAGAAATTGATTTAATAAAAGTGTTTGAAGGATTTGATTGGAATTGCTTTTGAGGAGTTTTGGTTTCGAAAAGCTGAATAAGAATAAGAAATCATTTGATCAGTGCGATCCAGACGTCTAGAGTGTTTCTCTGGAAAGCAATTTTTACGTATTTCTCGCGAGATGAAAAATGCATTGGTTTATATGCATAGAACAGGCGGATTCAGCGGATGTCTTTTATGATTTTGCGTAACAAAATTGGATCGTAAAAATGGACGTAAAGTTTGAAAGCACTCTTTTCACCCCTTTCTCACTTTCTCCACAATCATCCTGTCTCTAGAATCTAGATCGAATCACTTTCTTGTTCATCTATCGAATTCTGTATTCTTGACGTCCGTTCACTCGTATCAAATATAAAAGTTGGACTCGCGCCATCCAAAATTGAGTTTTCCTAAACGCTTCAATTTTTCACGCTTTCAAATTTGTATTTCCGTTCGTTCTTTATCCTATTTTGGATCTTGTCGGGCTTTATCTTCATTCTGCTTGTGGATTTCTTTTTGGTTTTATCTTCAGTTTACTTGTGGATTCATTTTATTTGCGAATTCATTTTATTTGTGAATTCATTTTATTTGTGGATTCATTTTATTTGTGGATTCATTTTATTTGTGGATTCATTTTATTTGTGAATTAATTTTATTTGCGAATTCATTTTATTTGTGAATTCATTTAATTTTTAAATAATTCTTCTTTCTACAGTCGACTCTATGAATAGTGCCACCGAAGCTCTACGAATAGTGCCGCTTTTCTTTTGTACTCCCTCGAGCGTTCTTTGTTTTCTTTGGGAAAATTTGTGCAAATCTGCGGCACTATTCGTAGAGTTGATTGTATTTTTTTGTATCTTCTTTCTATTTTTATTTTCTTTTTGTTTCTATCTTCTTTCTATTTCTATCTTCTTTCTATTCTTATCTCCTTTCTGTTACTAACTTCTTTCTACTTGTATCTTCATTTACATCTTCATTTTCCTTGTACCTTCATTCTATTTTTATCTTCTTTCTATGTGTATCTTCTTTCTATTTATATCTTCTTTCTATTTTAATCTTCCTTCGATTTTTATCTTCTTTCTATTTTAATCTTCCTTCGATTTTTATCTTCTTTCTGTTACTAACTTCTTTCTACTTTTATCTTCATTTGCATCTTCATTCTACTTGTGCCTTCATTCTATTTTTATCGTCTTTCTATTTATATCTTCTTTCTGTTTCCATCTACTTTCTGTTTCTATCTTCTTTCTCTTTGTATCTTCATTTGCATCTTCATTCTATTTTCACCTTCATTTCATCTTTTTATTTTTCAATATTTCTCTTTCAATATGCTCTTTCAATTTTTATCTTCTTGCTATTTATATCTTCTTTCTGTATTTATTTTCTTTCTGCTTCTATCTTCTTTCTATTTGTATCTTCTTTTGCATCTTCATGCTATTTTCACATTCATTTCATCTTTTAATTTTTCAATATTTCTCTTTCAATTTTTATCTTCTTTCTATTTATATCTTCTTTCTGTTTTTATTTTCTTTCTGCTTCTATCTTTTTTCTATTTGTATCTTCATTTGCATTTTCATTCTATTTTCACATTCATTTCATCTTTTCATTTTTATGCTTTTTCTATTTTTATCTTCTTTCTATTTATATCTTCTTTCTATATGTATCTTCTTTCTATGTATATCTTCTTTCTATATGTATCTTCTTTCTATATGTATCTTCTTTCTATATGTATCTTCTTTCTATTAATATATTGTTTCTATTAATATATTCTTTCTATTAATATCTTCTTTCTATTTATATCTTTTTTTCTATTTTTATCTTCTTTCCATTTTTATCTTCTTTCTATTTATATCTTCTTTCTATTTTTATCTTCTTTCTATTATTGTCTTCTTTCTATTTATATTTTCTTTCTATTTATATTTTTTTCTGTTTTCATCTTCATTTTACTTGTGTCTTCATTCTACAGTCAACTCTACGAATAGTGGCGCAAATTTGCACAAAGTACAAAGGACGTTCGAGTGAGAAGAAAAAAAAAGCGGCACTATTCGTAGAGTTTCAGTGACACTATTCATAGAGTTGATTCTATTTTTATCTTCATTCTACTTGAATCTCCATTCTACTTTTTCTTCTCCTTTTATCGTTTTATCGAAAAGAATCTTCTTTTTCCTTTCTTTTTCTCTTTTTTCTAAAAAAAATTGCAAAAAGCAGACTTCCTGGAGAATTGTGGAGTCTTGATCAAATAGAGTCTGGAGCTGAAAGTCTTAGCCTGGGTGATTTCCGGTTTTGCGAGACTAATGCCTTATCGCGTTGTCTCGCGTTGGCGCTGGACATGAAAAATTTTAATTTAACTTTACGAGTCCAGTGAGACGAGCTGCTCGTTTCAGACTTCTCGTTAAACCGCACCGAGTTTCGTTTCTTCTTGCATGGAAAACTCGTCGGAGCCAATGGCAAAAGGACACGAGCGGCCAAAGGAGTCAGTATCGAATCAAGAAAATAGTCAAGAGTTGCATTGTAGCCAGTGAAAGGCATTCATGTCGAAAATGAATATATTCCATGGGGCAATTTGCAGGAGTAGACGTCCTCGTTAACCCCTTTTTCCATATACCTTCAACCCTCTCTTTCGCGAAAGCTCCACCCCTCAGTAATCGTTTGCTCAACGAACTAATATTTTACGTTAGCTCCATTTTGCTCTTTTAGCGTCTCGCCGATATAACGGTACAGGTATTTCCGCGCATATTCAAATATCATTAAACACTTTTGCGGACGAATGAGGGCCATAAATGCACGTATACCTGGTTAATAGTCCTTTTTATTTCGTCTGCCCCCAAGAGAAAACGCGGCTAAAGCAGTAAACTCTTTATACCGCTCCACCATCAAAAGAGTTTTACCTCTCCTACAAAATTATAATCTTAATGCATCAGCTACAAAATTCATTCACTAGAGGGCACACGTTAATTATCCAGAGAACAAACAAAAAAAAACTTGATTACATTTCAAAAATCTTGCGAATTTGTGCTTTTACCTCCCTCGAGAATATGCTGATTGCAATTTATACTTTGTCGTTAAATCTCGCATGCGTGTTATTGCTGAAATCGTAAATTAGTACTAGTCCCATAAAACTCCTTGCGAACAACTTTATTTCATTATATGTCATTCTCCTTTCTTCAGTCTCAAAATGCTTTCATTTTTCTTCACTATCGTGTACACATTCTCAATTCTAATTAAAGGCATTTCGCTAAATTTTTTTTCTTTCATTTTTCGCTCAATTTTTCCTATTCAATTTTTTGTCCAATTATTTATTCAATTTTTTGTCCAATTGTTTATTCAATTTTTTGTCCAATTATTTATTCAATTTTTTGTCCAATTATTTATTCAATTTTTTGTTTAACTATTTATTCGATTCTTTGATCAACTGTCATTTCGATTTTCTATTCAACATTTTTTTCAATTTTTCTATTCATTTTGTTTATTCAATTTTATGTTACTTTCTTAGTTTTGTTTTTTCACTTGTCTCGTTATTTCGTTGGTTACTTTTTGCCATAGAGTTGTAAATATTATATTAATTGCAAGTCTCAACCCTTCGAGTCAAAATGGTTCAAGAAAATTCGAATTTAAATTATTAATACAATTACGATTTCGTATTTCTATAAAATGATGAGTTGCAGTTTGAAATTCGCGCGCTGCTTGCTTGTGCTGGCGCGTGCGCAGAAAATTGGAAACAGCACTGCCAACTTAAACGCGACAACTGCCCACTTCAGTTCTCGCAGCGAATCAGAGTACTCAGTTGGCAGCTCGTGCTACGAACTTCCGCGCATGCGCGAACACAACTAAGTCGCGCGTTTTAAGCTTCTATGGTGCGCTCAATGGTGTAACACTTTTTAATTAATATTCAAATTCCTTTGGCAAATCCACAAATTTTTCGAAAATAAATTTAATGAACAATTGTTATAACTTGAAATTAAAATTTAACGGACATTTGTGTACAAACACTCTAGTATAAATATAAAATATAAATATAAAATAAAAATATAAATATAAAATATAAATATAAAATATAAATATATAAATTTGCATTACAAAATTAAATTGAACGGACGAATTAGTGGTTAAAACTCGAAATTAAAAAAAATGGCAAAATTAAAGCTTCTTTCAAAACGCGGTAAAATTCGTTGGCATAAATTCTCTCTAGAGAGGGGGGGATTATTTTAGAGGTTTAAGAATTTTGGGATTTGGTGTTGGGGGAGATTAATAATTGACGTTATTAATTTATGAGATGGAATTGATAATCTAGGAAATTTGTGGATGATTGATCGTGTCGAAACGTCGTAGCACGTTTGAGCGAGCATGAAGAGCTTGAATGGTCTGAAGAACATGAACGGTATTGATTAGGCGTTAGAATAATTCCTGAGGGGGTTTCGTAAAGTACCCTCTCGATCGAGCGCGAATCTCGGCAAAGCCAGAGAAGTTTAGTTAGCTTTGATCGTTTAGAAAGACTAACCGTAATTATCGCACTGCCTAACCAAACGAGCGCAGCTTACAATAATCTTGTCGACGATTTATCACGCATTTTCAATCTTCAAAATTACCTTTTTACCACTCCCGTATACATAATCCATATTTCGCCCTCCAGGACAATTGAAATTGCCTCTCGTCTAATTATTTCGCTCGTCGCCTTTGTTTCCTTGTAGAGAAAGCATTTTTTCGTTTTAATTGCCTTCGTTAAGCTTTTTTACATTTTTTTGTAATTTTATACATTTTTTTTGTAGTTGTTAACATTTGTTTTGTAATTATAAATATTTTTTTGTAATTGTAAACATTTTTTTGCAATTGCAAACATTTTTTTGTATTTTTAAACATTTTTTTGTAATTTTAAACATTTTTTGTAATTGCAAACATTTTTTTGTAATTGCAAACATTTCTTTGAATTTTTAAACTTTTTTTTGTATTTCTAAACTTTTTATTTGTATTTTTAAACTTTTTATTTGTATTTCTAAACATTTTTTTGTAATTTTAAACACTTTTTGCATTTTCTAAAACGAATTTTTATTATCATTTTTACATATTTTTGTTACAACGTGTCATAATACTTAAATGTTCCCTTGATGTTGTTGTCTACATGAAATAAAAAAAAATTCCCAGCCGCCGGGAATCGAACACCTGACCGTGCACACCCGAGTCGAGAACTAAAGCCACCTTAATACGCCCTAGCGTTGCAATTTTTAGACTCCTATTCTTTTTTCCATTGCTCTTGTCATTTTTTGTATTTTTTTGTGCTTCCTCAAAAGGAAGATTTGTTTTTTCTTTTCCTCATTTTATAAATAGCAAAAATTCATTTTGCCTTTTTTTAAAGAGAAAATATGAAATCAGTTAAAAATGAGTCAGGTGGAAAAGTACAAAAAATGCAAAAGAAGATTTACGTGTGTTAAAAAATTCAAAAAAGTACGATAAATTAAAGTGAATCTAGATTAAAGGGGGGTATACTAACGAGAGAGAAACTTGGGGGCCCCCTTTCACTCTGATTGTAGCTCTTCCACAATAATTCATTGCGTGTTGAAAAATGCCAATATTAATGGTTAATGAGCGCGAGTTCGCTGCTGGTAATTACGAGCTAATTATAGAGTAATATTATTATTCGTGGTGGTTGCTTGTTGAAATGACTGACAATTACATGCTAACAAAACCATGCAGGATTCTCTCGATTATTCCTAGGAGAGAGTGTCTACCAAAAACAGAATAAAAAAACAATTTATTCTAATTGATCGTTTACTTTCCACCTCGTTTTCTTTTGCATTCCCTTTTTATTCTCGTTTCATTCTTTTTTATTTCTTTTTTTCTCGTTCCATTCTTTTTTATTTCTTTTTTTTCTCGTTTCATCCTTTTCTATTTATTTTTTTTCTCGCTTCATTCTTTTTTATTCCTTTCTCTTCTTTTCATTCTATTTTTTATTCCTTTTTCTTCTTTTCATTCTATTTTTTCGTTTTAGTTTTCTTCTTTGCTTTTTTTATTCTTTGTTTCCTTTGTTTATTAAAATACAAACAAATTATAATGATATTTTTTATTTGTTATTTGATAAAGAAGAAGGGAAATGTGAGAAAGAAAAAGAAAGGTTGAAAAAATGGCAAGAATAATGGAGAAAAGAATAGGGGTCTAAAAATTGCAACGCAAGGGCGTATTAGGGTGGCTATAGTTCTCGACTCGGGTGTGCACGATCAGGTGTTCGATTCCCGGCGACTGGGAATTTTTTTTCACATTAAAAGAAACATCATACTTGTTTATTCTTTTTTATTTATTTTTGTTTATTCTGTTTTTATTCTCCTTTTTATTCTTTTTGTTTATCTTTTTTGTTTTTTTTAAATCTTGTGTTTTTTTATCTTTTTAATTCTTTTTGTTTGCTTCTCTTTACTTCTTTTTGTTAATTCTTTTTGTTTGTTTCTCTTTAATTCTTTTTGTTTGCTTCTCCTTACTTCTTTTTGTTTGTTTATCTTTAATTCTTTTTGTTTGTTTATCTTTAATTCTTTTTGTTTGTTTCTCTTTAATTCTTTTCGTTTGCTTCTCCTTATTTCTTTTTGTTTGTTTATCTTTAATTCTTTTTGTTTGTTTCTCTTTAATTCTTTTTGTTTGTTTCTCTTTAATTCTTTTCGTTTGCTTCTCTTTAATTCTTTTTGTTTGTTACTCTTTAATTCTTTTAAAATTTAATACAGAAATTGTCTTACTTCCAATTAGTCTAATACTTAGTCCAATACTAGTTCAGTACTCAATCCAATACATTTGGTTCTCTCATTCTTTCTTTTGTTTCTTTTTTATTCTATTATGTTTTAATTTGTTTTAATTTTCTTGTTTTTTTATTTTTCTTCTTTATTGTTTTCTTTTATTTTTGATAATTATTGTTTATATTTCTGATTTTTTTTCGTTTTATTTTTAATTTTTTCTGTTTTTTCTTGTTTTGTTTTATTTAAAATTCTGTTTTTACCTTTTTTTTTAGTTTTTTGCATTTTTATTTTTTTTTCTTTTTATTTTTCTTTATTTTTCTTTATTTTTATTTTTTTTCTTTTTCTTTTTTTTGGTTTCATTTTTTTCTTTGTCTCGTATTCCTTTTGGTTCAGTTGCCTCTTGAAGCACTTTTCTCAAACTGTTGAGACCTTTTCTAGTCTTTTTGCGTTCTTTTTTTTCTCGCTTTAAGACCCGATCATTCTTCAGCCATCGTGAAGCGAACTTTAATTCACTTTTGGACCGTTAAGACATCGCGAGAAGAGTTTCACGTGCAATTTAAGTTAACAACGTCTCGGTAATGCGGGCCATCGACGAAGAGACGTTTCCTTCATTGGAAAGAGCGAGGGCCATTTGCTGATCGTTCTGAAACGATCGGAAAGACAGAGACAGCTGAGTCCCTTTTAGAGTGAATTAAAGCAGGACAAACAAGCCTCTTTAAACATTATTTTAGGTTTTCAACTCTGAAAGCGCGAATTTCCTCTCTTCATTGCTTTATAACTCTAGGCAGCAATAATTTCAAGTCGTTTCGACCCAGCGTATAATCAAATTTTACTAATTAAACCAAAAGAATTAGTAAAACCTTGCAAATTGACTAAATTGTTTTCCTTAATTATTCCAGTCTGTATTATAATAATATAATATAGTATAATATAATATAATATAATATAATATATAATATCATATAATATTAATATTTTTCAATAATAAAAACAATTATTACGTTTTCTCCTTTTTTTTCTCATTATTTTAACACATAATTTTATTCAGTTCACAGTTGTAATATTTTCTGATAATTCTTTTGTTCATTTTATCCGCTCTTCTCAATTTTAAATTGCATCAATTTAATCTGCATTTTGGAATTCAATGGAATTATTATTTTGAAAAATGCCAGGAACAAAGTGTTTTAGTAAATTAATTTCATGGTAACATGATAGCACTTAATGTTCAGTAATTTGGAAAGTTGCATGCCTGGGAGCAATGTGAAATCATCGAAATTTCAAAACCCGATAATCTGAATTTGGAATTTTTTTTATTTTATTGCAAACATGCAAATTAGATAAATAATTATGTTTTATAATTGAGTGAAACGTGAGCTTGAAATTTTGTCTAGAGCAATTAATGAGCACATACAAGCGCAGCAATTTCTACTGCAAATTATACTCCAACTTATTAATTGGTTGAACCTAATACTTTAGGTAAATAGAGAATCTCAATGTGATTTGTGTTTCCTCGTTTCATATTGATTCTCCAACTCTATTATTCGGTAATTCAAATTATTATAAATCGTTTGTTTGTTATTAATTCAGACAGATGTTTCTAAACAGTATTTTTTGTATGGTTTAATCTTTTTGAATTTGTTTCACCTTTTTCTAATACTTTTCAAGATTATTTAATCGTTTTTAAGATATTTTTATCCTTTTTAAGTTATTTTATGCCCTTTCAAGCTATTTTAATCCCTTTCAAACTACTTTAATGCTTTTCTAGCTTTTTTAATCCTTTTGAAGCCATTTGCATCCTTTTCGAGCCTTTTTAATCCTTTTGAAGCCATTTGAATTCTTTTCGAGCCTTTTTAATCCTTTTCAAGCTATTTTAATTCCTTTGAAGCTTTTTTAAACCTTCTCAAACTATTTTAACCTCTTTGAAGCTTTTTTAATCCTTTCCAATCTATTTTAATCCTTTTTAAGACTTTTCAATTCTTTTAAAGCTATTTTAATTCTTTTCAAGCTTTTTTCATTCTTTTCCAGATATTTTAATATATTTCAAATTATTTTTAACCTTTTTAAGTTATTTTCTGCCCTTTCAAGCTATTTTAATCCTTTTGAATCTATTTTAATTAACCCTTTTCTGGCTTTTTAAATCCTTTTGAATCTATCTTAATTCTTTTCGGAATTTTTTAATCCTTTTCAAGATTTTTCAATCCTTTTCGGGCTTTCTAAATTCTTTTCAAGCTATTTTAATCCCTTTGAAGCTTTTTTAATCCTTTTCAAGATTTTTTAATCCTTTTCAAGCTATTTTAATCCTTTTCCAGCTTTTTTAATTCTTTTCCAGATATTTTAATACTTTTCAATATTTTCCAATCCTTTTCAAGTTATTTTGATCCTTTTCAAGTTATTTTATGCCCTTTAAAAACTATTTTAATCCTCTTCGAGCTTTTTAAACCTTTTTAAATCCTTTCAAGCTTTTTTAAATTTTTTTTCAAGCTTTTTTAAATCTTTTTCAAGCTGTTTTAATCCTCTTGAATCCTTTTGAATCCTTTTGAATCCTTTCGAATCCTTTCGAATCTTTTTGAATAATTTTTTTTACATTTTTCGATCTATTTTTAAATCGTTTTCAAACTATTTTCGTCATACGGTTCTGAATTTTTGTTGTCAATCATTAAACGTAAAGAAAAATTTTAGATTCGCCAAGAATCGAACACGTAACCTTGCACACGCAAATCGAGAACTATAACAACACTACTACGACTACACGTTTCATTATTTTCTAATTTCTCTTATTCTATTTCTTTCAAATCTCTTTTTGGCTTTATTTTCTTTCTTTATTTTTCATTTTTTGTTATTAATTATAATTTTCAACTCTTAATTTTCCCTCTTGTTAGAAGATGATAATTAAAAGATGGTAAATAGAAAATGACAAATAAAAGATAGTAAATAAAGAATGATAAATAAATGATGGTAATTAAAAAAAGGTAAATAAAAATTGATAAATAAAAGATGGTAAATAAAAGATGGTAAATAAAAGATGGTAAATAAAAAATGGTAAATAAAAAATGATAAATAAAAGATGGTAAATAAAAGATAGTAAATAAAAGATAGTAAATAAAAAATTAATAAGCATAAGCAAAGAAACGTTAAATAAAAATACGAGAAAAAATGATAAATAAAAAAAGTTACAAATTGAACAAAAAACGGGATTTGTCTGGTAATGAGAATTTTTTGTTTGACAAATCGAGTCAGACGATGAACCTCAACTTGTTCTCGACTTAAATCTCTTTTAAATTACACTGGACAGATTTTAATTTAATATCTTAGAATCGTACAAGTTTAATGAAACTTAGTAAAGGTAAAGATGGAAAAAATAATGAAAATAAGAATGATAATAATAATAACAACAACAGCAGTAAAAGAAAAAGAAAAAAAACTTGTAGAAGTAAATCTCATCAGCTTTATTTTGCTGAAAAGAGATGCTTTTCTTTTCTATTGTGAATGTGGAGAATTTTCGTATAAAGGGTGAATCCCTAAACTGAAAATAAATCATGGAGGAGCTTGCTGAAAGATAATTCCACATCGCTTGCAGTGTATCCTTTAGTTGAACGCGGCAGGGTAAAAAATTAACTGGCTTTCACCGTCGACAATGGACTCGTCTGTCTGTCTGCATTCTATACAGACTACGGAATCCAATAACCTTTCTCCACCCTCGGCTTGTCGCCATTATCACATAAAACGATGAAAACCTCTCGCTGTAGTCAGAACAACAGCAGAAATTCTTTCCGCAGGATTCAAAGTGAATCATTGACGATAAGAGGAAAGAGAATACGGAACTAAAGTGGGCAAAGCAATCGCTGCTGATCGTCAGGTGCTTTCAGCCATTCTTCCGCATTTCCACAAGAAGCACTCCTCATATGTTCCTAAATTGATTTCTTCGATCCCTCAAACAGTCCATTTCCACCCTCGCAGTCACTTTTATTTCAAAAATAATTATTTTGCATTTGCTCTTTCCAATCATTTTTACACTAGAACCTGCATTTAGTGCAGTTTGTAATTACACTGGAACCTGCATTTAGTGCAGTTTTTAATTACACTAGTACTTGCATTTAGTACAGTTTTTAATTACACTAGAACCTGCATTTAGTGCATTTTGTAATTACACTAGTACCTGCATTTAGTGCAGTTTTTAATTAAACTAGAACCTGCGTATAGTGCAGTTTGTAATTACACTAGAACCTGCATTTAGTGCAATTTGTAATTACACTAGAACCTGCGTATAGTGCAGTTTGTAATTACACTAGAACCTGCGTATAGTGCAGTTTGTAATTACACTAGTACCTGCATTTAGTGCAGTTTTTAATTACATTATTTGTAATTACACTGGTACCTGCATTTAGTGCAGTTTTTAATTACATTATTTGTAATTACACTGGTACCTGCATTTAGTGCAGTTTTTAATTACATTAGTACCTGCATTCAGTGCAGTTTTTAATTACACTAGTACATGCATTTAATGCAGTTTTTAATTACACTAGTACCTTCATTTAGTGCAATTTTTAATTACACTAGAACCTGCATTTAGTGCATTTTGTAATTACACTACAACCTGCATTTAGTGCAGTTTGATTTAAAAACGAACAGCACTAAATCCAGGTTCTAGTGTATTGCAGTATTTAAGCACGATTACTCTCTACAATTAATTTCTGCGATTACTTTCTGCAATTACTTTCTGCAATTAATTTTTGCAATTACTTTCTGCAATTAATTTCTGCAATTAACTTCTGCAATTAATTTCTACAATTAATTTCTACAATTACTCAATTACAATTAAATAATCACTCTCAATTTGCCCTGATATCAATTTTTCAAAATCGAAATTCCGAGGTTCCAATTTCAAAACAAAAGACTCAAAAAAATAAAAAAAACAATTAAAAATTGTACAGTCAACTCTACGAATAGTGCTGCAGATTTGCACAAAGGAAACAATGGGCGCTCGAGTGAGAACAAAGAAAACTATTCATAGAGTTTTAGCAGCAATATTGAAAGAGTATTAGTGGCACTATTCATAGAGTTTTAGTGGCAATATTGAAAGAGCATTAGTGGCACTATTCATAGAGTTTTAGCGGCAATATTGAAAGAGCATTAGTGGCACTATTCATAGAGTTTTAGCGGCAATATTGAAAGAGTATTAGTGGCACTATTCATAGAGTTTTAGTGGCACTATTCATAGAGTTTTAGCGGCAGTATTGAAAGAGTATTAGTGGCACTATTCAGAGTTTTAGCGGCACTATTCAGAGAGTATTAGCGGCACTAGTCGTACAGTTTTAGCGGCACTATTCAGAGAGGTTTAGCGGCACTATTCGTAGAGTATTAGTGGCACTATTCGTAGAGTTTTAGTGGCACTATTCAGAGAGTTTTAGCGGCACTATTCGTAGAGTTTTAGTGGCACTATTCATAGACTTGACTGTAATTGAGAGAAATTAAAAAAATTAAAAACGGAGATGAGAATGGGAAGATTGATGTTTTTTGTGAATTTGAAAATGTAAGAATGACCAATAAAGGGCAGAATGGTGATTTCTTTCATTGAAATGGCTGACTTTTGAGAAAAGACTGCCTGTCGTTAAAATTAATAATGAGGTACTTGAATTACTGCTCTCAGCAATATTGCCTGCGTCCAATGCAAAATAAGAGAGGCGAGGATGGGAAATGCATCGCCCACACCTCAACCAGGAAAACCTCCCCATCATCAACCCTTTTCCAACACCATCGGAGAGTCAACTCCAAGCCCAAGGCTAGCTTGCTCGGTACATAACGGTGGATTCTGTACGCGTGCGCCTATCCAACCTTGACATTGAACGATTTCTCTCTTCCTCACTCTCTTTCTGTCTCTCTCGTTCTCTTGCACTCTCTCTGTCTTGTCGCATTTCTCTCTCTAGGTCGGTCTTTCTCTTTCTATCACTGCGAGTCTCTTTCCTTCTTTGATTCGTTTTCTTTTTTTTCTTTCTTCTTGCCTCTCTCTTTCTGCCTTTCTCTTTCTTTCCTTCTGTCTTTTTCTTTCTTTCCTTCTGTATATTTTTCTTTCCTTTCTGCGGTTCTCTTTCGTTCTGTCATTCTCTGCCTTTTTCTGACTTTTTCTCTCTTTCTGCCTTACTCTCTCTTTCTGTTTTTTTCTGTTTTTTTCGTATTTTTTTTCTCTTTCTCTTTCTGTTTCTTTTCTCTTTCTGCCTTTTCTTCTGCTTCTGACTTTGTCTTTTCTTTCTGCCTTTTTCTTTATTTCTGCCTTACTCTCTTTTTCTGCCTTTTTCTCTCTTTCTACATTTTTCTCTCTTTCTACCTTTTTCTCTCTTTCTACCTTTTTCTCTCTTTCTACCTTTTTCTCTCTTTCTACCTTTTTCTCTCTCTCTACCTTTTTTCTCTCTTTCTACCTTTTTCTCTCGTTCTGCCTTACTCTCTCTTTCTGCCTTTTTCTCTCGTTCTACCTTACTCTCTCTTTCTGCCTTTTTTTCTCGTTCTGCCTTACTCTCTCTTTCTGTATTTTTCCCTATTTCTGCCTTACTCTCTCTTTCTGCCTTTTTCTCTCTTTCTGCCTTTTCCTCTCTTTCTGCATTTCTCTCTCGTTCTCCCTTTCTCTCTCTCTCTCTCTCTCTCTCTCTTTCTCTCTTTCTGTCTTTTTCACTCTTTCTGCCTTTTCTCTCTTTTTCTGCCTTTTTCTCTCGTTCTGCCTTTTTCTCTCTTTCTCTTTCTCTTTTTCTGCCTTTTCCTCTTTTTATGCCTTTCTCTCTGATTAGTTCTTCTTCCCACTTGCTTCGCCCTTTTCTCATATCTGTGGGATCTAAAACTTAAATTCATGTCGACCTTACAATTCTTTTTTTTTTATCTCAAGCACAGAAACCATTTTCGAAACTCTAGTTTCGAATTGCATTCTTTTCGTGATTTTTTTCGTCTCTAAGAAATGTATACATGGTTTTTTGTTAAATTAAATGCATTGAAGTAATAACTGAGTTTACAGATTTTAAATTACTGAATAATGAATGCCTTTTCGTAAAGGAGAAAAAAAATTTTCTCCGCTATAGTTTATGATTCATAAATTTTAGATATGGAAAGGAAAGAATAGAGTAGACATTGTCAACTTTAGTCATAGCTGGAGTGATTATGAAATTTAAAATTTGAAAGCATAAAGAAGTTACCTTTTTTAATATTCAACCTTTTAATAATTAATCACATGTATTCTTTTGTACTTTCCTGTACAAGAAACTTTATTGTCAGTAAGTAGACACAGCCTGCTATATAGTCAGACAAAAAAAGAGTCGTAAAGTTCTTGATGTATTGCCTATGCGCTTCGATCATTGAACTCTGTGTTTATTTTAATATTATAATAATAAAAATAAATTAATGTTAGTTGTAAAATAGTAATAATAACAATAATAATAAATAGATAATTACCTTCTTTTGTTAATAATAAATATTTTCTTCGATGTGTGAAGGCAAATTAGTAATAGTAATAATAATAGTAATAATAATAAGAATAATACCTAATAATAATTCTGGCATATTTTTTTTTATTATGATATGTATTTTATATTGTATGTTACCATATAGGTAAATTAATTATGTAGTACACATAATAACCTATTATTTTTTATCTGTTTCAGGTAAGTTTTTCTTCTTGCTACTTAATCTCAACACCTTGGTAAGATTTAATTTTTCAATCACTTGAACTTTATTAATTTTAAGTTTAATTCGATCGTACTCTCTAAATCTGAATCAGCGGAATTCCGCTGCGATAAGTGAGCCACTTATTCAAATCAGCGTATATACGCCATTTTTTTCATTTTAAAAAATTGGAAAAAAACATTTCATAATATTCTTTGTTCTTTTTTTTAGTTCGCTCCTATTATTTCTCAATTCTCTGTTATTTTTCTTATATTCGTCTTTTGTTATTACATATTTTTTTTTATTACATTATCATTGATACTTGATGCATAATCATTCTACAATTTTTTTTTGTTCACTGAATAATACGGTCCGTATTGAAAACTTATTAATGCACATTTAATCTCAAGTGCCTGCTGAAGATAGATATTATCTAACAATAACCAAATAGAATATACAAATGACTCCCCATAATTTTTACATTGTAATGCAAATAATAACTCTTTCGTAAATGACAGTTGAAGTTGCTGGAATGACTTGACACTTTAAGAACAAGATTTATAGTCACTGACAAAAGCCTAGGCCTTGAGGCAAGAGCTGTCGTTTATACTGAATGAGCAATCTATTAAAAAGTTGCCTGGCACACGCATTGGTCACTTTTAATAATCTTTTAACGTTTCCGTTAGACGCGATTGTATTTTTTTTTTCATTTGACTCTTTTTTCCAATTGTCTCTTTTTTCTAATTGTCTCTCTTTTTTCTAATTGTTTCTATTTTCTAATTCTCTCTCTCTTCCAATTGACTCTCTTTCATCCAATTGTATCTTTTTTTTAATTGTTTCTATTTTCTAATTCTCTTTCTCTTCAAATTGACTCTCTTTCATCCAATTGTATCTTTTTTTTAATTGTTTCTATTTTCTAATTCTCTCTCTCTTCCAATTGACTCTCTTTCATCCAATTGTCTCTTTTTTCTAATTGTCTGTATTTTTTCTAATTGTTTCTATTTTCTAATTCTCTCTCTCTTCCAATTGACTCTCTTTCATCCAATTGTCTCTTTTTTTTAATTGTTTCTATTTTCTAATTCTCTTTCTCTTCCAATTGACTCTTTCATCCAATTGTCTCTTTTTTTTAATTGTTTCTATTTTCTAATTCTCCCTCTCTCCCAATTGTCTCTCTTTTTTCCATTTCTCTCTCTTTTTTCTAATTGTTTAAACTGTATTACAATATACCTTCCAAAGTGGTGTCTTACTGTCATTTTTTGTGAATTATCACAAACAATATCTAAATATCTAAACCATTTATCTATTACGTAAAAATTGGTGTCTTATTGTTAATCACTTTACGTGTCTAACGACAAATCTGAAAAGTAGGGCACAATTTAAAAAGTAGGACAAATTCAAAAGTACGATGCAACTTTTAAACGGATCAAATTTTTGTTTTTGGTCAGTAAGACACAATTTGGACAGTAAGACACAATTTGGACAGTAAGACACAATTTTCACAGTAAGACACAATTTTCACAGTAAGACACAATTTTCACAGTAAGACACAATTTTCACAGTAAGACACTTTCTCTACAGTAAAACACACTTCTACCACTAATACACACCTCTAACAGTAAATCACAAATTTTAGTACCAAGAATAATAGAATTTTCAGTAAATGGTTGCAGTCAGGGTTTAAATAATTGCATTTACGGTTTAGATGGGTGCATTTACAGTTGACGAGTGCATTTACAGTGGATGTAATGTTAGGCGTGTTAAGGCTGATTGTGTTTTGCGTAAGAGACATTAGGAAGGGCACATTACATGCACATTTAATCAATCCTGGTGCTGGTGCTTGTGCTTGTGCTCGTGCTCGTGCTCCCTATGGTTTGCAAGTGCAAGCTGACGTTACGCATGAGTGGACCTGATTACAGACAGGCCCTCAAACTACCCCACATACTTCCTACATAACCTGTGATTAGAATTATCTAATCGATTGCGCAACTTGACTCCGGCCAACTCTGCCCGGTCACCCGCACGTTTCCAACACCTCCATCTAACGACCCCTTTGGCAATTCTCCTCCTGCCTTACTTCACCTCAAGGCTTCCAAGGCAATTTCATTTTGCCAGTTATTAAGAAGCAGCACAACCATATCACCCCTTTCACCCTCTTGAAATTTGACAAAATTTCAATCCTTTCAGAGCCCTGAAGTCGTCGTTATTAACGACTGTAATTACAAATTCGGTTTTAGGATTGTAAATTTGATTATTGGGAATTTGTCACTCTTGGAAAAATTTTGTTTTTTGTAATAGTGTGTTGTATAATAATAAACTGGTAGTAATTGTATATAATATAATAATGAATATATAATAATGAACATATAATAATGAATATATATATTAATGAATATATAATAATGAACATATAATAATGAATATATATATTAATGAATATATAATAATGAACATATAATAATATATTCAAGTATAGTTGATTCAATCACTCAGTCGATATTTAAATAAAAAAATGAGTTCATATAATAATAAACACATGGAACACGATCTGAAGAAAGGGACCTTAGAAGCATTTGAAAATTGGTTATGTTTGTTGACAGTTTTAACTTAATTAATGCTTCTCTTTTAATTATTTGCGTACGAAAACAGTTCTTCTTAATAGTTCGTATAATAAGCATTCAAGAAAACCTTTTTTTGGTTGCAAATAATTAAAAAGAAAGCATTTATCAAGTTTTCTTGATATTTTTTATTTTTTTGATTTTTGATTTTTGATATTAAACATAACCTATTTTCAAATGCTTCTATAAGGTGTCTCTCTTCAGATCGTATCACATATCATGATGTAATAATAAACATATGATAAAAAAATGATTTATAAAAAAAGATTTATAAAAAAAAAATTTATAAAAAAATATTTATAAAAAAAAGATTTATAAAAAAAAAGATTTATAAAAAAAAAGATTTATAAAAAAAAGATTTAAAAAAAATAATTCAAAAATGCAGATTTTTAAAAACGTACGGCAGAATATAATACTAAACATTATTTTCAAATCGTGGCGTTGTAATAATAAAAATCCTAAAGTGCTCAGAAATCTGCATAAAAAATACCAAAATCTGGAATGAAATTACAATTTGTTAAAAAAAGTGCGAATAAAAGTTTGGCAAAAATATAAATTGAGTTTTTTGCAAGGTATTGATTGTGTTAATATTTTTTTTTTATTTTTTTGTCAAATTTCAAAAAAAATCGCCCGAACAGGGACTTGAACCCTGGACCCTCAGATTAAAAGTCTGATGCTCTACCGACTGAGCTATCCGGGCCTGTGAGAATCTGATATAGTCATTAGATTAAGATTTGTTAGAAGCGATTAGTAAGGGATATGATAATAGAATTGTATACACAATAGACCTCAGGTAGCTCAGGTTGGTGACATTGTCCATAAAGCAAGAAAGCGTACCTTTTCAATGAATTCTAACCTGCAAGTAATTAGATTTGTAAATGTATAATAAATAAAATAAAAGGAATAGAAAATAGAATATAATGAATAGAATGAAAGTACATTAATAAATAGAATAGAATAAATAATACCATAAAAATAATATAATAAAAATGATAATGAATAGAATGTAACTAACATAATAAATAAAATAAATAATAAATAAAATAAATAATAAATAAAATAAGTAATAAATAAAATAAATAAAATAAATAATAAATAAAATAAATAAATAAAATAATAAATAAAATAATATTAAAAGATTTTGTTATTACACTTATTTTTTATACTTTCGTTTTTTTATATTTTCAGTTTTTGTATTACACATTTTTTTCTCGCTTTTGGTTTCCTAATTTCTCAAGAGAAATAAAACATTTCATTTGGCGTGTTATGCCTTGAGTGAGAATTTCGGTGATAAATAATCAATTAAAATGAACGACAGTATATTGCAACTCCTACATAGACAACAACACAGAGGCAATAAATTTTAATTCAGAGATAGTGCTGGCTAAACTTTATTGCGACTTTTAGTCACAGCATCAACGTCATAAAATATCTTGAATGTCTTCATTCCTTTCTAATAATTTATGCAAAGTAATTAATGAACATTTTGTCTTGACCCTCAGGTCAAAAATGAAGATAACTCGACTATATTTAGATAAAAGGGTCAGTATAACTATCAATAATTCCTAATAGATTTCAACATAGTAAGTTCGATAAGTTACAAATTATTGCTCTTGTTGATCAGTTTTGTTTTAAACGTTATTACGCTTTTTATTTTTTTGGTACTTTTTGTTGCGTTTTGCTTTTTGCTGTTTTTTGCTTACCCCTTTTTGTTAATCTTCGCTTTTTGTTCATCTTTGTTTTTTCTTCGCGTTTTGTTCGCTGTTTGTTAGTCTTTGTTTTTTTATTCTTTTCTTTTTGTTATTTTTTGCTTTTTGTTATTATTTCGTTTTTATTATTCGCTTTTTGTTAATCTTTGCTTTTTGTTATTACTTCGTTTTTATTATTCGCTTTTTGTTAATCTTTGCTTTTTGTAATAATTTGCTTTTTGTTCTTCTTCGCTTTTTGTTATACTTTGTTTTTTATCTTCGTTTATTTTTATTCTTCGCTTTTTATTAATCTTTGTTTTTTTATTCTTCGCTTTTCGTTTTTTTTTTTACTTTTTCTCACACTCCAAATTTTGTTTTTCTTTACTGTTTTTAATGCTCATTTTTATGTTCATCTTTCTTTGATTTATTTGTTCTTTCATTTTTCTTTGATTCATATTTTCTTTAATTGTTCAATTCTTTATTTTTCCTACTCTAATTTCTAAGTAAGAAATTTTCGGATCTCAAAACTTTAAAAGATACTAATTAGAAGATGCTTGTTTTCTGGTGACAAAATTAAGGTCCGATTAGAAAGATTCTATTGTGGTGGAGGGAAACTTGCTTGTTGTTAAAAGCTCATTAAGGGTGGTACTTCCCGGTGTCTGTCGGCTTAATTTTCGAGACCTGCAACTTTTTGAAAAAGAGACACTAATACCTGAAAGTCTACCTGTAATAAATTAAAGCCATTTAGTTGAAACCAGAAACGGAAACAAAGAATTACAATAAAGTATGTTCGAGTTGTTGGCAAATTTTGTTGGCTATTTTATTAATTAATTATTAATTTATATTTATTAATTTATATTTAATTTTGTTGACTAATATTTTTACTAACCATTTTTTGCAACGGTCTATCTATCAATAAATAATTAAATTAGATGCAAAAGGAAAAAAAAGGAATCAAAATAAAAGAGAAGGAAATAAAAAGAAAATAGCAAACAAAAAGAAAATAGGAAGCAAAAAGAAAACATTTGAAACTAACAAAATGAATGTAGACACATTTAAATTTTCATTCTGGTTATTTATTCCCTGGACGAATATCTCGGGAAATTGATGCTTTAACCACTCTCTGAATTTTAGTCCAAATTAATCATATTGATTTATTTCACCGCGAAATATATATGAACATGCTTTTAGAACCCTAATAGTTTCAAGTATTCAAAATAGTTCGAGTATTCGAAACCAAACCAAGTACTTAAGTTCCAGCTCTCGAAATCGTCTACTTGACGTTTCAAAAAGAAGTAAAATAATTGAAGAATTCAAATTAGAAGTTAATAAAATCCAATAATTATTATTAATAATTTCATCACTTCCACAACTTATATAATTATTATTTGATTATTCAAGTATTTTTTATTACAATAATTAATATGAATGCTTCGGCATTTGTTCCTACATTGAAAAAATAAATTTTTCTCATTGCGACAGTAACAATGTAGAAACAAATGAATTAATAAAAAATAACAATTGTAAATGTAGAAACAAATAAATTAATAAAAAAATAATAATTGCAAATGTAGGAACAAATGAATTAATAAAAAATAATAATTGTAAATGTAGGAACAAATAAATTAATAAAAAATAATAATTGTAAATGTAGGAACAAATAAATTAATAAAAAAATAATAATTTTATATGTAGGAACAAATGAATTAATAAAAAATAATAATTGTAAATGTAGGAACAAATGAATTAATAAAAAATAATAATTGTAAATGTAGGAACAAATCAATTAATAAAAAATAATAATTTTAAATATAGAAACAAATGAATTAATAAAAAGTAATAATTGTAAGTTTTGTCAAAGTGCCTTTTTTGTTAAAAATGCATAATAGTTGGAAGAAATCAGAACTCGGTTACTGTAATAATAGAACACGTGTCACTGAATATAATTTAATTGTAATGTATGATACCAATATATTATAACACTAATTAAGTCTCAAGTTACTAAGTTGACTATAGCCAGCAATCGCACTCCATTTGGTAGAGAGAGGATCTGGATTATACTACTGGCTTGCTGGAGTTATCCCTGTTCTGTCCAGTGTGAATTATAGTAGATACTATCCAGAATGGTTTGCCGAGATAATACAAAAGGGTTACACAAATGGGAAATGGAGCTATTCTCCATACATATAACCAATTCTTCGTTATTCCCATAATTTTTTATTGCGCCTAAAACCCAATCGCGACATTTAATCTACAAAAAATACCCAATATAGCCATAAAAATATTATTAAACATTCAAAAAATCAAGTTGTCTGTACCCCAGAACTTCTCTGAATGAAAGCGTTTTTTTAAATTACAAAGTGTTCGTTTTTATTGCTTTTTTTTATATTCTTAATTTTGAAAATTCCTAAAAAAAGGGGAAACTTTTTCTATAATTTTTGTATTTTTTATTCATTGCTTGTTTATTTTAGTTGTTTAAATTGTTTTATTATTCAAGGAATAATAGAGATTAAAGTTGAATAGAAAGGATAGGAAATTTAGTAATTAAAAAAATGATTTAAAAAAAAATATAAAATAATATAAAAGAAGAGAATAGAAAGGAAGAGAATAGAATAGAAAAGAAGAGAATAGAAAAGAAGAGAATAGAAAGGAAGAGAATAGAATAGAAAAGAAGAGAATAGAAAAGAAGAGAATAGAATAGAAAAGAAGAGAATAGAATAGAAAAGAAGAGAATAGAATAGTATAGGATGCAGATCATTGCTGATAATTTTTCTGACACGTTACAATTTTACCTGCGTTCTATTTGTATACATGAAAATGTTAAGATGTATTGGTTTTTAGGGAGCCCGGTTTTTAATGGCCTGAGTTCTGACTCGGTACAAATTGTAGGGGAAAATCAAAGATTGAAGGAATAACCATTTTTATTTGTTTAAATCTGTGTCCCAAACAGTTATTCCCTACAATAGAAAAAAAAATAGAAAAGAATAGAATAAAAAAACAACAGAAAGGAATAGAATAAAAAAGAACAAAAAATAGAAAAATACAAATAAACATAAAACAGGAAATAATAGAAAAGTATAAAAAGTTCAGAGTAACATAGAAAAAGACAGAAAAAATAGAATAGAAAGCAACAGAAAATAACAGAATAGAAATCAATAGAAAAAAGTAGAATAGAAAAGAACAGAAAATAGTGAAAAAATAGAAAAGAATAGAAAAATGAAGACTAAATTAAAACAACAGGAAAGAATAGACAATAACTGAAAAATATAAATAGTTAAGGGTAAAATAGAAAAGTAGTGAGGAATAAAGAAGAATATAAAAATAGAAGAGAATAAAAAAGGCAGAAAGGAACAAACTTGAATAGAAATTAATAGGTGAAATAAAAATAAATAGAAATGAATAGGAAAAATAAAAATAAATAAAAAATAAAAAGATTAGGGCAAAATAGACAAAATGGGGAAAAATAAAATAGAATATAAAAAACAAGAGACAATAGAACAGAAAGAACTGGAAAGAACAGAGAAAGTACAATTGAAAAGAATAAAAAAATAGAAAAAAGAAAAAAATAGTAAGAAAATAATAAAAAATAGGGGAAAAAAGGCAAAAGTAGAAAAGAAAGAAATTCAAAATAATTTCAAAAAAGTTCGCCCGAACAGGGACTTGAACCCTGGACCCTCAGATTAAAAGTCTGATGCTCTACCGACTGAGCTATCCGGGCAGTTGAAATTTGTTTCTTTTGTGTTATTGTTCTATTTGAAAGCTATTATATTCCTTTGTATTGCAGGAAGATAATAGCAGATTAGATAATACATTATGTATAAGACATTTGAATCGGCTCTTAAGTATTCTTATCTATATTTAAAAATTACTGTTATAAGTTTTTGAAAATTAAGCTTTGAAACTGTCCCAAATAAAACAATTTAAATGTTACAATAATTATTATTATGTTTTTAACAATTATTAATTATTATTAACAATTAATCATTATTATGTTATTAACAGTTAATCATTATTATTATGTTATTAACAATTAATCATTATTATTATATTATTATTATTAATGATTAAATAGTTGTTATAATACAAATTTTAAAATAGTTATAATTGGGGTTATGGAGTTTAATAAATAAATTTTATTTGACTTATCTACGGGCGCTAAATTAATATTATTGACAAAATAAAATAAAAAATAAATAACAATATTACAACAATCATAAAAACAATATCGGGTTACTCCAATATTGCAAAATTCATAAATAATAATAATATTCAGAATAATATTATAATAATGAGAATATTTGAACTTACCCAGCAAAACGATGAAACACGAGACCCTCGTTCCCCAAATTTCAGGTAGGAACTAAAGGAAATACCTGAATACCTCATTACCACTGTTTCTCCAAATTTCTCCCACCAACCTTTTCTCCAACTGTTAAATGTCCAATTACATTTTTAGCCCCACCTTAGAAAATCTCCGCCTATTTCGCAAAGTACACACCCGCTTTGGAAACTCGAGAAGCAAATTATTTATTCAAAAAAAGAAAAAAATAAATTTAACGGCCAAACGACCTTTAATTACAAATTATAATAAACTCAAAATTCCACTTATTTTCGTTAACAATGGAAACATAAAAATTTTGCTCTATGATTATCTTAAAATTATCCAAAGAAAGTAAAAACGTGAAAAGGAAGAGACAGAAAAAAAGAGAGAATGCAACGAAAGAAAAAAGGAAGAGACGGAAAAAAGAAAACGCAAAGAAAGAAAACACAAAGAAAGAAAAACGCAAGAAGGAAGAAAGGGGAAAAAAGAGAAAACCCAAAGAAAGACAAAAAGGCAAAAGGAAGAAACGGAAAGAAAGAAAGAAAGAACGAAAGAAAGAAAGAAGGAACGAACGAAAAACAAGAAAAATGCAAAAAATAAAGGAGAGAAGAAGAAATATAAACTGAAGAAGCGATTCCAAGTTTTCAATATTCTTGGCAGCGAATCATATTAAAAAAAAGAGAAACGCAAAACGAAAAGAAATTTTGCAAGATATCGAGTGCACTGTGGAAAAACAGAGTGTGAAGAAGTACAAATGTCCCACGAGGACACTGGGAAAAACACAAGCCAGGGTTTGCACTTGAAACAACTAGAAGAGACGATATTTATCCTTCTCTTTTTCAAGGAACAACCGGAAACAATGGAAAAGCCAGGCAAATAGATGGATAGACGGTTAGACAGATCGACCAACTCGAGGGAATATCTTCCCATGGATAAGTTTGTCAATAAAACATGTCTTTTCTAAACTGAAATTATTGCACGCAGTATCGATTTTCCTTCTCGTCTGAATTTCCCCCCATATATAGGAAAACTGTCTCTCCACTCGTTTCCATTGAGGAAACCTCTTCAAAATTGAAATTTCATAAAGCCTCAATGATCCCCTGCGTTTTGCGTTTCTACAAAGTTTCCCCTCTCATTGAATTGCAAATTAATCCCTCTTTCAATATTTCACCATATTTTTGCCCTTTTTCAAAAGTCGCTTTTGTTTTATAAGGTCTTTTTTGTGAAATAAAAAAGGGGAAATTGATAAATAAAGCGTCAAATTGGTCAAGATTTGGTAAAATGAATTTTGTGCATTTGTTATGAATTTCGTACTTTTGGCATTAATTTTATGCTATTGTCATCAATTTTGTACATTTGCCATCAATTTCATATCCCTTTGTCATCAATTTCATATCCCTTTGTCATCAGTTTTATACATTTGTCATCAATTTCATATCTTTGTTGTCAATTTCATATTTTTGTCATCAATTTCATATGTCTTCGTCCTCGATTTCATACTTTCGTCATCAACTTCATACTTTTGTCATCAATTTTATATACCTTAGTCATCAATTCCATACATTTGTCATCAATTTTATATCTCTTTGTCATCAATTTTATACATTTGTCATCAATTTCATATCTTTGTTGTCAATTTCATATTTTTTTAATCAATTTCATATATCTTTGTCCTCGATTTCATACTTTCGTCATCAATTTCATACTTTTGTCATCAATTTCATATACCTTAGTCATCAATTCCATACATTTGTCATCAATTTTATATCCCTTTGTCATCAATTTTATACATTTGTCATCAATTTCATATCTTTGTTGTCAATTTCATATT
>WNHD01000087.1:0-78417 GCA_011057455.1 Ganaspis sp. Gsp50
TAATTAAAAAGGAAGCTCTAATCAAGTTAAAACTACCACCGAACATAACCTAATTTCGTTTGATGCTAAGGTACCTTTCTTCGCGACGAGTCACATATAAAAATGAACATGAAAATGAACATGAAAATGAATATGAAAATGAATATGAAAATGAATATGAAAATGAATATGAAAATGAATATGAAAGTGAATATGAAAATGAATATGAAAATGAATATGAAAGTGAATATGAAATTGAATATAAAAATGAACATGAAAATGAATATGAAAATGAATATGAAAAGGAATATGAAAATTAATATAAAAATAAATTTGCTTGCAAATTTTTACATCAAGACTTCTGTAGTCGCTAATTACAAATTTAAACTCAAATTTAGAAACTAAAAAAGATGTTCAAGATGATTGTTGATCAGTGAAATTTTTTAATTCTTTTAGTAATTGTAGTATTGTAGATAATGTTTTAGTAATTGTATTCAAACTGATCGTTGCGTTATAAAAAACAAAATTTTTTAAAAATTCAAAATGGCTGATGCAACATGGCGAACGAATTTTGAAACATCTAACGAATTCTCTTTAGGTCGCTAATTACGAATCTGAAATCAGTTTAAAAAATTCTAAATAGTTGATCTAATATGGATTGATATTGATTGGATTAATATTGATCTAATATGAATTTGTAAGAAGCACTTAAGATTTGATTGCAGAATAATATATTCTATGACTAATAATCAACTACTTTAATGAATACAATTAGAAGGATGTCGTTAATATGCTTATCTCAAACTTATAATCCAAGCAGCTAGAAACTACGTGAAATTTTTCGAATAATTTTGTCAGTGCTTTGAAACAGAATCAGGATTGGATTACAAAAAGAAGCTGTAACAAAAGACGTGTAAAGATTGTCCTTATCAAAAGTTAAATGGGTTATAAAAGACCCATCAGGTTTTAACATAATGCAAAGACAAAGTGATTTTCGCAAGAGGTAGCTTTTGTGAGAAACTCGGGTAGTTTGTTTTTTATTTCAACGATGAAGATAAAGAAGCGAGGACATTGAGATATTTGTGAAGGTCGATCTAGATTCCAGAAAGAGAGTCTGGTGACCCTGCGAACTACATGAATATGAAAGGAAAGAAAAAGAGGAAAGAAAAAAGAAAAAAAATGCACAAGTGGGAAGAAATATAAGAAAGACTAAGAACACGAAGACTATGAAGACAAAGACGAAGAAGATGAAAATGAGGAAGATAAAAACGAAAAAGATGAAAACGAAAAAAAATGAAAAGGAAAAAGATAAAAACGAACAAGATGAAAACGTACAAGATGAAAACGAACAAGATAAAAACGAACAAGATGAAGAGGAAAAAGATGAAAACGAACAAGATGAAAACGAAGAAGATGAAAACGAAAAAGAAGATGACGATGAAGACAAAGGAGACGAAGAGGATGAAGAAGACGAAGAAGAATACGACGAAGATGATGAAGAAGAAAAAGACAAAGAAGAGAAAAAGAATAAATAAAAAATCGACCTGTGGTTAAACAACGATCTTATTCTTGTGGGTATATCGTGCGCGAGGCCACGTCAAGTGGGAGGAGTATCATATAAAGTCTCATTGAAGAGACTACGTTGAAAGACCGAAGGGACTTACATTGCCAATGCCATTGCCATTACCATTATCCTTGTTTCGTGCCTCTCTGGACTTTCCGAATCCACCTTCTCGATCTCTCGTGTCTCTCTTTCTTTTCTCCTTCGCTGGCACCCTCTCCCCCTGTCTGCATTGACAGGGGGGAGTTTCTGGTTGGGGAGGGTAGTAGTCGGATGTGTCTGCGACCTCGGTTGGACCTTGAACGCGCTCCTTAGCCTGGCCCCGCACAGCATTATGCTGCCGAGGGAAGAGGCGAGAATCTGCCAGAGGAAGGGAGAGAAAAAAACATAAAAGACAAGAGGGAGCGAGGGCGTCCTGGAGGCTAAAACCCAGTCCAGTCTGGGAATTTATTCCTCCGCCAGGGACATCCTTATTCACAAGTGCCGATTTTAGGGTGAATCCTCAAATCATTCGATCACCCTTTCTTAGATTCTTTTTATCACCCTTTTTAAGTTTGCCTTACAGCTGCAAGGATGGTTGATAAAATCGTCATTTTTATCAAATTGTTCGAAACGTTGGCAGAATTCGATTAGAAAGGAATTTTACAATTGATCAATATGTCCTTTCTCGCTAGTAATTTTTTTGGAATATTTTTATTAGAAACAAATTTATTTAATTATTAATTTATTATTATTTTTTTGTTAATTTTTTATTGTCGTGGGGCGAATTTACACCGTGTGCTTATATTGTGTTTACTGTCTTTAAATAAAAAAAAACTGTTTTTTGAATGCACGCTGTAAATTGATTAAATCATCTTAAGTGTAAATAAAGAAGTGCGATTCACAGAAAATTGTTAAAAAGTTGAAAATCAGTTGCATAGGGTTGACAAAATTTGAATAAGGGTGAAAAAAGTTTGATTAAAGTTAAAAAGGTTCAAAAAGATAAGAATGGGTGAATGAGGTTATAAAATGATGAAGAGTGGTTGAAAAAGGTTGAAAAAGGTTGAAAAATGGTTGAAAAAGGGTTGAAAATGGTTCAATAAGGTCGAAAAATGTTGAAAAAAGATGAAGGAATGTTGAAAAAGGTTGAAAAAATGTTGAAAAAAAAGAAAAAATGTTGAATAAGGTTGAAAACGGAAAAATATGTTAAAAGGGTTAAAAAGGTTGAAAATAAGTGAGTGAGGTTGAAAAATGGTTGAAATTGAATTGAAAAGGGTAGAAAAAAGTTGAAAGGGTGTTAAAATTGGCGGGAAAATAGTTTAAAAAGAGTTGGAAAAGGTTGAAAAGAAGTGAATGAGTTTACAAAAGGTTGAAAAGTGGTTCAATAGTGGTTCAATAAGGTTGAAAGAGGATTGATGAGGCTAAAAAAAGGTTGATAAGGTGTTTAAAAAAAATGGGAAAATATTATTCAAAAGTTAAAAAAAGGTTGAGAAAGTTTGAAAATGTGTGAATGGTGTTGAGAAAAGTGGAAAAATGTTGAAAATATGGAAAAGGTTGAAGTTTTCTATTGTAGTCTTTTTACTTGTGTACATAAATAAATAGATAAAAAGAGGTTGAAAAATGTGAAAAAGAGTTGAATGAGGTTGAAAATGGTTTAATATGGTTGAAAAATGGTTTCATAAGTATGAAGAAGTGTTGAAAAGGGTTGAGGAAGGATTTAATGATGTTGAAAATGGTTTAAAGAGGGTGGAAAATAATTAAAAACGGTTTAATAAGGTTGAAAAGGAGGGCAGGGATAAAGAGATGAAAAAGGGTGAAAATGAGTGAATGAGTTTGAAGGAAGTTGAAGAATGGTTGAAAGAGATTGAAAAATGCTTGAATATAAGGTTGACAAATTTTTAGATGGGGATGAAAAGGGTGGGCAGAAATTGAAAGAGGTTTAAAAGGGTTGAAAAAGGTTAAAATAGATAAATGAGGTTAAAATATGGTTTAATAATGTTGATAATAGGTTAAAAAAGGTGGACTGAAATTGAAAAAGTTTTAGCAAAGTTGAGAAAGGGTTGAAGAATGGGGGAAGGTTAAAACGAAATTTAAAAAGTTGAAAATAGGTAATAGAGGTTGCAAAAGATTCAAAAATGATTGAATAAGGTCGAAAAAGATTTAAAAAATTTAAAAAGGGGTTGATAATTGTAGGGAAATGGTTAAAAACTGATAAAAGCGATGGAAAGAAGCTGAAAAAGATTTAGAAGGTTTGAGAAATATTGAAAATGGGTGAATGAGTTTAGAAAATGGTTTAATTAGATTGAAAAAAGGCAAGAACGGGTTGAAAAGGGTGGTAGAAGGTTGAAAAAGTTTGAATATGGTTGAAAAAGGGTTGAAAAGGTTGGAAAAAAATTGAAAAGATTTAGTAAGTTTGAAGATTGCATGTAAAAGTGGGGGAATGTTAAAAATAGATGAAAAAGGTTTTTAAATAGATGAAGAAGGTTTTAAATGGGTGAACGAGGTTGAAAAAGGTTGAAAAAATGGCTGAGTAAGGTTGAAAAAGTGTTGAAAATGGTGGGAAAAGTTTGAATAAGGTTTA
This sequence comes from Ganaspis sp. Gsp50, assembly GCA_011057455.1. Taxonomy (NCBI): domain Eukaryota; kingdom Metazoa; phylum Arthropoda; class Insecta; order Hymenoptera; family Figitidae; genus Ganaspis; species Ganaspis sp. Gsp50. The sequence goes on from WNHD01000087.1 coordinate 4,101, forward strand.
AAAGGGGTATAAGGTTGAGAAAGGGTTGAAAAAGAATTGTAAAGGATTGACAAATGGTTGAATAAGGTTGAAAAAGGGTTGAAAATGTTGGGAAAAGTTTGAATAAGGTTGAAAAGGGGTATAAGGTTGAGAAAGATTTAAAAAAGTATTGAAAAGGATTGAAAAATGGTTGAATAAGGTTGAAAAAGGGTTGAAAATGATGGAGAAAGTTGGGAAAAGTTTGATTAAGGTTGAAAATGGGATAAATATAGGATGGGAAAAGTTGAAGAATTTAAAAAAGGGTCTAACTTTGAGAAAGGGTTGAAAAAGTGTTGAAAAGCATTGAAAATTTGTTGAAAAAGGTTGAAAAGGTGTTGAAAAAGTTTGAAGTGTTGAAAAAGATTATAAAATTGTGTAATAAGGTTAAAAAGTGTTGAAAAATTTTACAAATGGTTGAAAAGTATTAGAATTCAATACTGAAAGATAGAGACAATGAATGGAAAAAGTGGATAGCAGCAGAAGAGAGCTGAAAGCTGGTATATAAACTCTTGATATTCTGGGAAGCGATGATTATGCCACTCGTTAAAAGTGCAAACTGCAGGCACAATCAGTGATGCATCGCTCGACGGGAGCATTGAAGTTGAATGTCAAGATCTCCTCTGCTCTGTATACTTAAGCGCACGTGGAGATTCGCATGTGATGAAACGAAATGCGTAGGTCGTTTTATGAATGAAAAGCTTCCTTTCAGTTTCCACATTTTTTCCACTCTTCCACTTGAAATTTTCCTTATATCAAATTAAGCACTTACATTTCACTTTCTGTCTACAAGTTTAATTTTTACTACTTCATAGGTAATTAAGTTAAAAAAAACGTAACTTTCCGTACAAGAAAGCAGTAACTAATATGACTTATCTAGAAGGGATAAAAAGAGTATTATTATTTATTATTATTTATTATTATTGTTATATATTATTAATATTTTATTTTTTTAAATTATAGCAACTAAAAACTAATAGAATTACTAGGATTAATTGAAAATAGTAAAAATACGAATCTGAATGACTCATGTGAATGAAAACGTATGAACGAAGTACAATTTCATGATAATTGCTAAAGTATTATCAAAGCCGCCTTTACGACAGCGGTATTATCAGCCTTTCATGCTAAAGAAGCATATCATCACGTCTCACAGTGGGCTGCTATACTGAAGAAATTAATTTTCAATTAATTAAAAACTTTATACATAAAGTACGATTACGAAAATTTAATCATTTATGAATTTTTAATCATAACTGAGGAGTCATATGCAGTAACTGCCTCTACGTGAGAACCACTATCTCCTCCTTGTGCCAAATTCTAGCTAGGCAAGAGTGCTGCCTGTCTGAGCATAGAGGCAGTTATTGCACACAGATCCTCAATAATAATACTATAAGGTATTAAAAATTTAAAAAACCAAAATACATTTCTTTTAAATTAATTTCTCCTTCATTCTTAAAAATTGATTTTCAATTAAGTCAATGGATTTGATGTTAAATAATTAATGATCTATTGATCATTCATAATCATCTATTGATCTATTGAATAATTAATGATCTATTGATTCAAGTACAAGAAAGACATTTTTTGTTCGTGCACTTGCAATATTCCTTAGAGATACGCCTCTTGTCAGTTTATCAATGAAATGAAAGACGAAGCTTTTCGCTATTAAATATAAAGGTTTTTTTTTGTATAGATGAATGTGTTTTCTCATAAGAAATTTGTTTCGCGTTCATTGGCCGCAGCTAATCTAATCTGACCAGTCATTAAGGGGATCGTGTGCCAAGGGGATAGTTTCGTCTTTCAAAGTGTCGACTCATCTTCCTCCCACTAAATGAATCCGTGACCTTATATATATCCTACGTTATCACGTAATTTTTGCCTTCCGTTTAATCGTCTTGGCACGCAGAGAATTATTAATTAGCAAAAAGAAAAAGTTGGTGTGAATAAAGAAACTGTCTCTGCGATAAAAAATGAAGTAAAAAATTCTTCGAGGGAGTAAAGAATGAGAGAACTTGGCATTTCTTTGTACATGAAATTACGAAAATATTTCAACCATTTTTCAAGTTCGACAAATATATATTCAATGAATTTATTTCTGAATTTATTTATTGTATTTAGTAATACAAATAGTTTTTCCAAGAGTTTTTCAATTTATGGGTAGGTAGAATTTATATATGTATTTTAATTTATAATGATTGATATGCGGATCTATTAAGAACTGAAAAAACGAAATGTAGTGGGGATAAAAAATAGAAAAAGCATTCGAACTCTAAAAACGGTCCTATTGAGAGTGGACATATTGAGAAAAGGGATTTTTATAATATTGTTAAGTTAATTTCAAACGTATTCGCGTAAATGCGATATAAAAGAAATAAAGATAATAATAATAATAATGATGATGATGATTATGTTGAGAATTATATTTAATAAACATTTAACATATTTTGATTTTTTATGTAATGGGGCATTTATTGTAGCCCGTCTATTCATTAAAATAAAAAATAAAATAAATAAAAATAATTATATTGATGATTATGTTCATAATTATGTTGATGATTATGTTGATGATTATGTTGATAACTATGTTAATGATTATGTTGATAATTACGTTGATGATTATGTTGATGATGATGATGATAATAATAATAATAATAATAACAATTAGAATAATAATAATAATAATAATAATAATAATAATAATAATAAACTCATGATTAAAATAAATATATCCACTACTTTTTAACAAACGACAATTATTCATGAAGTTATTCGTGTAATAATTTTATCGACAAAGTTGTTACTTAGATTCTAGAACTTACCTGTTGCTTCAGATCACTTTGTACTTTATTCAGGAAAACTGCTCGACTTTTTATTCAACTTTAGATTTACGTAAAATGGTATCAAAAACTCTTTTCATGACCTTTTTTTTATCACTTCTGCTTATAACACCTTATGTCAGATTGTTTAACGATAATGCAATCTTTTTATTGTTCTTGCATCAGAGTCTTCCTCTTGACACAATTTACGAAAAAATGCATGTCAAATTTCAATTTCTTTTGGAAAAACAAACTTTTTAATTACAGTTTTTAAACAAATATTATTAATTCATTAATTTAATTAAAGAACGATCGAATCATCTTGACTTGAATTATTAAATCAATCAATTAGAGAAAAATAGAATCTTTCAAAATTGTAAATAACATTTAAGAAACGAAAAATTTGTGCAATTATCGTCGAATTGTTTATTTTTGAGTTTTTAATATTAAAAACAATCTGCATTTTGTTTTTTACATTTTATTTATTTCGTTTTAAATTTGCGGGTTGAACTTTTTTTTGGTTTTAATTTTAAAGGAAAGAATTTATCGAGCTTTTTTTTGTTTTATTCAAAAATGTAGAATGTAGCACAATATAAAGATTGTTGTATATGGAAAAATAAAATCACGATTAATTGAAATAAAATAAAAATTCACCTAGTCAATATACCTATGAGTCCTGAGAAAGCAGGGTTGCTTGGCAACGAACGCCCACCTGGTGCCACGAGTTCCTTACTTGTTTACGATTTTACGTAAAATCAACTTCTGTTTGACATCTTACGTAGGTGGCTGCCTTTTTCCAAGCGTGGAAAATATACTTCTAAATTTAAAGAATAAAAGGTTACACAATTTTTTTCTAATTTCTTTTTCGTTTTTAACTCTAAAAGTTCATTCTCTACCGTAATAGCATTACCACTGTTCACACAGCAATGCAAAATAAAAATAATACAAATTTTATATCCGATGGAAACTGCACAAAACTCTATGAATAGTGCCGCACTAAAACTCTACGAATAGTGCCGTTTCTCTTTTGTTCTCACTAGAGCGTCCTTTGTTTCCTTTGTGCAAATAATTTCTGCAAATCTGCGGCACTATTCGTAGAGTGGACTGTACTTATAAATAATAGTTTTCCTTCGATTTTTGCCCCGTACATTTGTTAGCTTTTTATGTTCAGTTTGTTTTTTGTGTTAGGTCAAACAAACATTTTTCTTTGTGCGTGTACCTAATTGACACTTTTACTCATTAAATTGTATAGGTCCAAATTATAATAAAGTAGAAAAGCTATTTTTGACATTTGCGCCGCTTCTTAAACGTGCTCGAGTTTCCAAAGGGCGCAATAATAACAATAAGTAAATCGATTTTCTTTAGAAATTAATTTTATTGTCTCATCACGTTTTGTTGTATTGCTAGGTACATTGTTAGATTGACAAAGTCAGTGCGTTTCATTGAGACGTTTCATTGAGTGGAAAATATAGTCGTTTATTGATCGAAGAAGCTGCGTATCAATTCAATAAATCCTGCAGATTAACTGGAGGATTAAATTTGCAATTAAAAGTGGCATTTCTTTATTCGCTTATTCCGATTTCTTTGTCTGCAAACAGCTTTGTCCACCTTGACCTCGTCAGTCAAGAGTGAAGGTGAAAAGTCAAAGATATTGACGATTCAAAAATAAATAAACTTTTTCTTTATTCCGCATCATTTCTTTTCTTAATGAAATAATCATTTTAAATTAAATAATGCATCTGGACCTTTAGCTCGTAATTAGATTAGTCTCGAGTCAACTTAACTAACTGCGTAATTATCCCAGACTACACTCTGTGCGCTAAAATTCAAATTTTTTCACACTTGACAAATAAAAATATAAGTAAAAATAAATAACAAATAAAATAACAAATAAATACAATGAACAATAAATGAAAGAATACATTAATTGTACGATTATTATTTTTAATTATTATAATATTGAATATTACATATTATAAATAAAATAAATCTCGATAAATTCTTTCCTTTAAAATTACATATTATTATTTATTTTTATTTTATTAATTATTCCACAATTCATGGCTTATTGAATTTATTCACAACAACTGAATCAATATATATTCATCATGAATTTATTTTATTCATGAAAAAGTAAAGTAATTAATTAATGAAGAAATTATAAAAATTAATAAAAAAGTAAATAAAAGAAAGAAAATGAAAATAAAGGATGAATTGTAAAATAGTAATTGCATGTAAAAATAATTATTACCCTATTATTATATTGTAGAATTGTTTTCCTTCAATAATTTAATAATTATTATCCTAATTATATTTTTCTTATTCTGTTGCACAAAAAAGTAAAAGTGAAGTAAAAGGAAATTATTAGCAACTCGAGTACGTTTTTTGTTCCTAAAACATCTTGTCGCACATTTTTGTATACTTTTTTTTAAATTAGAAAAATGTCGTCTAATAATAAAGAAAATAATAATAATAAGATTCTTTCTGATAGTAGTATATAATCTTATCGTACACTAAGATTATTACGTATAGCTTTAGAGAATGTCGTCTTTGTACATTCGTCAAATTTTCAAGTTCAAGAAGATCAAGGCTTCTAGAAAATAATTCAGTTCCTAAGACAAAATATTTGAAATAAATTTATTCAGAAACTTTAAACTGAAAAATTAAAATTGATTTAATTCAATGGTCAAATAAATTATTAATTTTAAATTTACAATAAATAAAATAAAATTATTTCACTCAGTAATAATTATTCTTAATTATTCTTTACTCAAATTTATTGATGACAATTGAAGTAAAGACAAAAATAATCAATTAAATACGATAAAAATTGATACTACAAACAAATTTTATGTTGATAAATTTAGTAATGAATTTAATTATAAAACTTTCCTTCAATTATTGTAATATTGAATATTACATATTATAACATACATATTATATATTATTATTATTTATTTTTGTATATTTTATTAATTATTTCATGATATATAATATATAATGTATAAAATATAATAATTGAAGGAAATAACTCAGTTTTCAAAAATTCTGACCTAAAAGTAATAAAACAAATTTAAATTTAGGTTTAAAATCTAAAAAGTTAAGGTTAGGTTATTAATAATTCGTTACAACATTTATATTTTATTGGCAAATTAATAGTTTTTTAGATATTTAGTTTGTCCTTTTGAATTTCTAAAATCTGCTGAAAATAAAATAATTTTTCATGAATAATTTATTCGTTGAATCCATAAAATCTCGAATAAGACTATTTCATTGTCCGCCATATTGGGTCCGCCATGTTGAATTAAGAAAACAGTTTTTTCTCAACAGTTTTTCGTCCAAAACGATGGTTTCCTGAATTTTGGTCTGCCATGTTGAATCCGCCATTTTGAATTTGATTTATTTAATTTAATTAATTTAATTTATTTTGATATCAAATTAAAAGAATAATATTTCAAGAATAGTAATTAAATTACATTTAAAATGAATAAAATAAGTTGAAAGAAATAATTTCTAAGAAGTAAAGAAACGTATTTTTCTTTTTTTTCTTTTTATGTATTGAATTTCTTTGTCAATTATAAATTGTTTTCTCTTATAAATAATTACTTTTACATTAATTTTTATATATATTTTTCTTTTTTATATCTTCTTTTTTATCGTTTCTATCTTCTACATCGTTTTCTTTTATATAATGTTTTTCTTTTCATTTCATTTTTTCAATTTAATTGTTTTTCTTTTTTAATTTAATTTTTTTTCATTTTTAATTCTTTTAATTTAGACAAAAGTTTATTATTGAAATTGTGCAAAATAGTATTTCTTTTTTTATTTTAAATTACTCTGCTTCTAGAAAAGTGAGCTATTAAGCTGAATGAAATTACTAATAAACTAATGAAGGGAAATTGAGGAAAGGATCTAAAGTCGATTATAAATAACAAGAGATTGATATAATATAATTCACCAGACAATGTTTATTCAGACGACCTCACAACTCCCAAGCGTACAAAAATGACGTGCTCACTGGGCAATATGCGGGGCTACTTTGTATTTTCTTGTACAGTATTCTTTTTTTATAACTTCTTTGCTGATGTGAGTGATTGTTTTACGAATGTGTAAATATGTCAATTTAAGTGTGAGTGTATACATCTTTTCTTCCTAACTTCACCGGAACAACAACTGTTTGTATTTTTTTCATTTTTCTTAATGGATAGAGAAATATATCATACTTTATGTATCGTTTACTATAATAATCATTATGTGTAGTTTATGCATAACAGTATACGAATATCAACGCTAGATTTTTGCGGGCTGGGTACTGAAGGATATTCAAGACGTCCGGATGGATTAAGAATTGGTCGTAGATTTGTTTGTTTTTTCTTTCTTTTAATGGAACGATGGCTACAGTGCACGACCACGAGAGGAAACAATCTGCGAAGAGGGGGGAGAGGTTTACATGCAACGATAACGAATCAGGAATGATTCCGAATACAATAAATACGTAGAAGAGCAAGCAGCGCATTAGCGAAGAAACGGATGCTGCTACAGAGGTGCACATTTCGTGTGTTATTTATTTTTCTTTTTTTTCTTTTTTTGAAGGATGAAGTTGTTTTACAATATGCGGATATGGGATGCTTGGATTAATGGGAACGGGGGCGGGGCGGGCGTCTCAACAACACATTGGCGGCGGCCCGCCGCGATTTCTCGCTTTCTTCGAAACTCACGCCACTCGCGCCTAGATAAAGACCTAGCCTTAAAACTAACTATTTACAGCTTTTTCTCGTCCATTATCATCCCTTGGAGAGTTGAGCACTCCACTCAGTCGCGTAGCTTTCCTAATCCTATCATTCTTTATCAATTTCTCACAATAGCAATTTTCCTTTCAATTTTACAACTTTTCGCAATCCCAGCATTTTCCTTACAATTTCTTTCCATCCTTAAAATTTCTTTCTTCCCTTTCTTTTCATGTTGACAATTTCTTTCAATTTTTTTCAATTTCTTTACCTTTCTTTACATTTTTCTCTCTCTCTCGACCTATTTATCGCAATCCTAGCAATTTCTCACACTCTATCAGGCATACACGTTACGACACATAATATTTCTGTGTACTCCTTTAAAACTACGAGTTTGTTTTCTAATCTGCTAAAACACGACGGTTTAGATGATAATTTGAATCTGTTCCTTAGACACGACACGTGGTATAAAGGTACGGTAATTGCAAACTGGAGGCCGCGGCGGACCGGTCAGTCTCATAACAAAACTTCTTAAATCTTTAATAGCTTCTGGCTTATTCTTTTTTCTCGATTGCCCAGGCTCACTTTCACAGCACTCATTCCAATATACATCTACAAGGACGCATACACACGCAAGACAAAAATTTTTTACGAGTAACTATATCTTATGATATTACAATAATATTAATTACTTTTATAATATTTAATAATTATAGTAGAGTAGATGATTGATGAATGATGTGGAGACTGTACAGAATGCGCGATTTTCATGATTATCACATGTAGTAGATTATTCATTTTTGTAACGTTTATTGCTTCCTCAAGAGGAAGCCTTTTATATTACACTCTCATCTGCCATGAGAAGGTACAATTTTCATTAACGTTACATTTAGTCACATGCTATCCTCTAATTTTACCTATGACAAAAGTAGATAGGCTAGCACAGACAAATTGCAGGTGGAGATCCCAAACATTTTTTTTCTGCTCAGCACTCACTTTTTTTTCGCCACTTTTTTAAAGCGTCTTTTACGAGAAACTGGCACAATCTCATTTTCACTGACACGACAGAGACCTTTGCGTTTTTTTTAAAGAAACCAGAGATCTCTATTTTTTTTATGTAAAAATTAAAAGCCGAACATAGTTGCGTCTTTTTGAAGAAACACAACGAAATTTTTGTTGAGATGCTTTTTTGTAAGAAGCGCAACACGGATGCATTTTTATAAAGAATTTTTGTCAAAAGGAAACGAATGCGTTTACATAACGGAATGAATTTTTGCGTTTTGATTCAAACGCAAGAGCCACGACGCTTTTATAAACGGGTGAAAAATTCTTTTTGCGGTTTTTGGTTCTCCACCTGCTTTCACAAGATATTAAACCGACATTTTTTAGAGAATAAATTATTTGGTTTGTCACGCGCTTGGAGCGTCCTGGCACTTTTTTGGGGGCAAAGTCCCAGAGGAATATTGATAAATATTCGCAGGTGAATTCGCCACTCGTAAAAAGCACTACGCCTCGAGAGAGAGGGCTTTGCAGGGTCCGACCAGAGGCCTTGGGGATGGAGATGGAGACTTTTTGGAGAGGTTCAAGGGTTGTTGGCTGTCGGCAATGTCGACCTGGAGTTCCATCATGTTGCTTGGACATCCGGAGAGAACGAGAGTCGCTGCCGTGCTGGAGGTAGGCCTTGGACTGGTACTACTCGTGGCGGCGGCAGAAAGGTACCTGGGTGACGAGTTTCCGACGACGAGGTAGTCTGACTGATGGTGTAGATTATTCTGATGTTGCTGTCGAGCACCGGTTGTTGTCGTGATGACGGAAGTTGCGGGCCACCTCGAGTAGGAGGTAGCGCACTGGAGAAGACCTTGAGACCCCTGGGGACTGCGGGTGATGGTGGTGGTTGAAGCGCACTGTTCTGCTGGAGAAGGCGACGTCGTGGGTGATCTCGGACTAGCCTCTCCGCGCATGATGTAATTATGGATGATGTCTGTGCGCTTCATTTGCTCGGCGGTCATTCTCGGACCCTCCATCAGACTCTTGGCTAATGTGGAATGAGTGCTGCTGAGCAAACTCGCTGTTTGCGGACAGTGAGATTGCGTCTGACTGGATGGACTTCTCGCTGGGGGCGACGTCAGGTGAAGGTGGAGCTGCGATTGAGTGTGCTGAACCACGGCTGGTTCGGCTTCCGCACTATCCTTTTGCCGGAGGGCTCTGAACTTCTTGTGAGGTTTATAGGCCTCGTCCATGAGGGAATTGGTGTCGTAGAGAGGAGGTGCCTGCAGGACTCGCTTCAACACTGGCATGTCCTCGACTTCCTTGTCCTCGGAGCGTGGACTCGAGCACACGGACGTGGGAGCACTACTCGCGCTGCTGCTGGCCGGTTTGTCGGCCTTCTCGGTGCCGGATTCAATTCCACTGTCACTCGGAGAGTCCAATTTTCGGAAACGTGGACACTGGGGTGGTTGTGGTGTCTTGGAGAGGGAGGCGCGGTGCATATCGTCGTCGCCGGAACTCGTGCTACCTGAGTTGGCTCTTCGACGATGGGGACACAAGCCACCAGCGAGGGTGGCCGCGAGAAGAGGTGCACTGGAAGCATGATGACCACTAGACGCAGCCACGTGATGGTATTCCGTTAAGGCTGCCACTTCTCCACTGCACGTGCTTTCCGTACTCGAGACACTTCCGAGCGGACTCTTGACGGCTTCGTCAAGAGCAATATCCGAAACGGATCCCCAGGAAACAACTGGATCTTCCTCCATAGGCCAGTGCTGTTGCATGGAAGCGGCGTGCTGAGCCTGCTGTTGTTGGGCTTGCAATTGTTGTTGTTGCTCCGTCATCTTGAAGGCCAGCAGTTTCTCCGAATGGAGTGTGTTGAGGGTTCTGAGATCAGGGATTTTCTTGAGGAGTTCTCTTAAGATGTCTGGATGCTGGGGGTGATTTTGAGCCAGAACTGTTTGGAGTGCATTGCGTAGTTTGTTGTGCATGCGTTCAACCAGTTCGGTGTTTCTTAATCCAGGTCGGTCTGCCGCGATCACCACTACGGAGCAGAAGAGACCCAACTCGGCGTCCGACAATCTCAGTGAGTTCACTCTCTCCGCAAAGTCGAACATCGAGTCCATCAGGAATCTAGCATTGCTGCTGTTGTGGATGGACTCTCGCTTGAGCACTTGACCGTTCAAACAGATCATGCTGTTGGTTTGGGCATCAAACATACAGGCCAATCGGACCAACAAAACTTCAAAAACTCCAGCCTTCAACAGAGTAACCTGGTCATCCTGGGCCAGTAAACTGAAGCCAGGAATCCGTTTCGCGAACTCCACCACTCCTCGTATTGCCGGCGAGAACCTTTTTGAAAAGTCCTGCAACAATTCTTGTTGACCCGTCAATGGTTGTGGGTTGGGATTTAACGGACATGCCTGAAACAAAAAAACAATTCCACATAAACACAAGTTCATCCTGAGTATTCTTTTTGATCAATTGAAGACGAATTTCGAATTGAAAGCGAAATTGGATCAATTGATTCATTGAAAGTAAAAATGGAGAGGAATGGGAGCGCGCCGAATATCGGAACAACTCCAGACGTCCTTGGTGTCGACACTTTCTTCGATGAAACCGAGGACGTCTGGTTCTGTTTCCGCATTCGAGGAGCTTAAGGTCGAGAGCAAAGTCTCTTGGCGTGAGTGGTTTAACAAAGTAACAAGACATAAATTCCAATGACACTAACCAAGGTTGGTGGACACGCCGTGTAGTTTGGAGTTTCTCTTGCCCTGGCGAGGACCGGGGCAACTTTGTCTCTGGTGAAGTCGCACGTGTCTAGATGAGCGCGGACAACAGTAGACAAAAGTCGTTGCTCATCTTCCAACTCGGCTGCTACTGCCTTCTCCTGAGAGCGACTGTGGGAGCTCTGCTGCATTGCAGCCAGGATCCTTGCCTTCTCTCTCTTGGGCACGCGCCCGAATCGTACAGCTGCAACAAAAACAAAAGATCCCATTTAACTTCAAATTCTCACAAAGTAAAGCACGTGTTAAAATTTGATAAATTCTTAGACAAGGTAAACAATTCCTAAACAGACAAGATAGACAGACGAGACACACAATTCCAAGATTGAGAATCAGGAAAGAATCCATCAAGGAAATGTTTCTTGAATTGATTAATGATCAGTGAATCACTCTTAATAGACTTGTAGCAAAGTGGCCTTTCTTGATGGTCACCGATCGCGTGACGCGGAAAGGATCTCACAATGTCATGCAGAATCAACGCGATCATGCCACCAAAGATCAAGAGCTCCTTCGCACTCAATAGGGAAAGCGAGCGCGACTTTCTCGCGACGAAAGTGTTCTGGCTCCAGGCAATAGAAAGTATTAAGAGATGGTTCACTGATCCTTCATCCGATTTTTGGATCTTGCAAATTTTAGTTTAATCATTCAGTTTTAATATTTTTTCTATTTCTATCGTTAATTGCAATTTTCATTTTGCACTCTCGTGTTCGTTAACCTTGATCATCATCATAAAGCATGTTAATCGTAATGATCGTGAATCGTATCATGAATCGTGATGATCACGAATTGCAATGATCAAGAATTTTTATGATCACGAATTGCAATGATCAAAAATCGTGATGATCACGAATTGTAATGATCAAGAATCGTAATAATCACGAATGATGACGATCACTAAAAAAAACTTTGCAATTTGATGAAAACAATCATCACGAATTCACCAATGTTAAAAACAATAAACAGTAATCCAATGTATAACTTAAAACCGAATGAACTTAACACGTGCCGATTCGAGAATAATTACACCTACGGGCATTATGATAATTGACGACACCGTTGAGGATCCCTTTGAGGATCGGTAGCTCGTCTCCCATGACGATGGGCAGGAGCAGAATCGAAAATAAAAAAACTTTTGACGATTAATCCAGAATCTGTGTTGAATAGCACTCTGATTACTTTTCCATCAAGGAACTGGGAAGACAGTCCCAGAACAGGACACAACTATAACTGTTGATTGATGGCAAGTTATTCCAGTGTAATCACAGAATGGCACTTGGTATCGGGCTCAAAGACTCGAGCGCGTTTCGATAACGCGTGTAAACGCGAGACAGCATCACCGCCGACTGAGTGACGTTCGGCGAGTCGCGTTCAACAGCCCCCCCACTTATTCAGTCATCAAACGGCCCCCACTACTGGCGCGATTGTGGCCTTTGCCGAGCCTTTGGCCTTGAACTTGGTTTCAACGATAGCCGCGCGAGGCGTACCACCGACCTATATACTATATAGTCTTCTCTATACGTGGAGCGAAGCAACGAACGACGCAACTAGAGGGTGAAGTGCGCAGGTGTGAGTTTTAACTCCAAGGGTAGCTTACCCTCTGTGACCTTGGACAACCCCTCGCGACGCGCTCCCTCAGCTGCCGATGACCTTTCCGTCCTAACATTGCCCTCTTATTTATTTATCGTATCTTTCAACATTTTTTCTTTCGCTCTTATTTTCAAAACAAGCTTTTCAGTCAACAAATTTTGCATAAACAAACAAGTTAGAAATTGAAACAATTAATTTGAAAACAATTATCATTAAATATTTTGGACAAGTATTGTTGGTGAATAATATAGACGAATAGACTTGTTTTTTGATTAGATTCTTTTGTTTAATTCTTTCGTCAAGTTTTGGTCTTTACGACTTTTGTTTATTGCTACAACTTTTGTTGTTTACTGCTACAATTTTAGTTCTTCATTGACACAACTTTAGTTGTTTACTGCTACAATTTTAGTTGTTTACTGCTACAATTTTAGTTGTTTATTGCCACAACTTTAGTTGTTTACTGCTAAAACTTTTGTTGCTTACTGCCACAACTTTAATTGTTTAATAATTTATCACAACTTGTTTATTTAATGAACTTGCATCGTTTGATGAATGACTCTTGTGATTATAGTCTACGTGACGTTGGTATTATTTATTACTCTTATCATTCAAGTACCAATATACAGTTCTATTTATTTGCGTTGGAACCCTCCTTTATCCGAAACGTGCGTGGGCATTAAAGAGCTAATGAATGACTTTCAACGCTTTCGTCTTCCTTTTGTTAACAAATGAAAAAAATAGAGAAAAACATAAAAGCCAGCTGGCGTCAACATTCATTAAAACTTGATAAAGCGCTGGAAAAGACTAAAATGAAATTTAATGACTGTTGAGTGGAAAATAAACGAGAGTGATGAGCATTGTCGGAGCGCTGAGCACCTATTGATAGGAAGTTGACGGTAGCTGTTTGGCGGGACGCTGGAGAAGCATGCGCTTTGCCAGGTGAGATTCGAGTAAGGGGAAAACTGGATAAGAAGATCAAAAGGAGGGGATGAAGAGTGGTTATGAGGAGTGAAGTTCGCGAGGTCTCCGCAAGGCGTACAGCGTCACGCGACGGCGCGTTGTCACTTTGTGATAGTAGAGGGGGCATTATCGTGCCGCTGAACCGAAGAAATCGAGCACCAGCCGAGATTCAGGAGGGAAAAGAGAGTGGGTGCTATCGGTGGGAGTGAGGGCTCTGAGTACGTAGCGGCGCGTAGCGGTACTCCTTCTACTGACGGAACCACTTGCAAGGCGAGCAACGACCGACTATTGACCCCAAGCACCTTCCTATCACAAGGGCCCCTTCAGACTAATATTAACATCTGATTATTAAATTAATCCTAATTATTAGCATCTCATTTCCATTCCGAATATTTTCATTTTCACGCCTAAAATCTTATTTGCCTACCGATATCATTTCAATTCAAATGTTTTTATCGCTCAGATAAATTTATGACTCTAAAACAGAATTAATTACCTATAAAAATTAATGGTATAAAAAATAAAATATCACTACCTGGAGTGCGTAAAAGTTCTTTTATTAAAGTCTATATGTTCCTTTTCGGTGCATAAAGATACTTTTACCGCCCTAGGTATATAAAGGTACTTTTACAACCCCATGTGCGATATTTCAACTGCCTTAGGTGCGTATAATTTCTCAATAAAATTTAATTAATTTTACTACCTTGAAATAAAAGTACGAACTGATCAGAGCCGATTCGAATCAATTTTGGTTGTAGAAGTGAAAAGCGAAAACGTAATTGTCAAACTGGGACAAAGACGTTTCTTCAAAGAAAAAGAATTCTTTCAATGTTAGTTTTGATATAACACGTTAAAATAGAGGCCAGTGAAATAATTTTACTTTCTCGAATGCCTACTTTCGCTGGTTGCGACACAACTTCGCTCGCAACCTCAAGTTGCACGATCATTGCTTAAATTTTAAACATCGGAAACTTTTTCTCAAGCACTTTTAGAAAATCAAGAACGAATCGGATTGAAGAATAAATTGTCAATCTTTTGTCAAAGTTTTTAAAAAACTTCCCCCGCGGGAACGCGAAACTTGAACCTAAAGCACCGTAATTAAACACAAAAATACCGAAATTAAACACAAAAATACCGGAATTAAACACAAAAATACCGTAATTATACACAAAAATACCGTAATTAAACACAAAACAACTGTAATAAAAAACAAAAATATTGCAAGAAAGCACAAAACTACCGTAATTAAAAACGAAAATAAACAAAAAGGAATGTTTTGTTCTCTTAATAATGAAGTGTTGAACTAAGTCGTTAATATTTTATTAATATCAATTAGGAAGAAAGTATTTTTATCTTTACATCGCTGCATTTTATTGAAATATTAAAAAAGACGACAATTTCGCACAAGAATTTAAAAAACGTGAAAAATAATAATTAACGACGAGAAAAGTAAAAAATTCGGATGAGTAGAATTGCAGATAAATGAAAATTTGCAAAAAAGATAAAAATTGATACATACCATCTCGACTCATGCCCACGGCGATGCACTTCTTGAGACGACAGTATTGGCAGCGATTTCTGTTAATTCTGAGGATGCTGCACTGCTGGTTCTTGGTACAGGGCCTGTACTGGATTTTCTGCTGGATGCTTCTTCGGAAAAAGCCCTGTGAATCACCAACAAAACCCTCGTCAGTTTGACCGTCGCTGTCAGACGATGACTCCGAGGAACAATCGTCCCTCGAACGCGAGGTGGCCAGATCGCTCTCACACAAGCACCCCATGAATTCGTTCCAAGCAATTTTACCAGATAATTCAAAAATGCACACACTCTCAAACAATAAGTTTTTATTTCACGAAAATCGCGACTTGAACTTCTCGACTCAGCTTGTCGAGACAAATGACAAGAAACGAGACAAATATCACTGACACAATGTTCCAGAAGAACGACAAGGTTCAGGTGAATATCACTATTATCCAATAATGAGATATTGTCACAATTATGTATAATTATGAGGAAGCTTTGGTAACACTCGACTTTGGAAGGCGCGTCCGCTGGTATCGGAGTTTGGCTATGGACTGGCTCTCTCTAGTACAGAGAGCATAGAGCCTCAGAACATTGCTTCTGGCTCGCGCGAGGTGGGGGCCCTCTGACCCAATTCCCGGACATTCACCCGCAGTTCACCGCGTGAAAGTGAGAGTCTCTACGCTCGACGCTCCCTCGTTTTCTCACTCGCTCTCATGCAACCCCCGATAAATCCGTCTCTCTCACACCGCCGTGCTACCATTAGCGCGCGCCGATCGCTCTAGTAACGGGTTCCTTTCCCCCGTGGACCCCTCCCTCAAGTTCTAGCTTCATCGTCCCACCCTCTTGGTTGTTCGACCCCACCACCCACGAATAACTATCAACCAGCAATACAGGGGACAACTGGGCACCCCTGCCTGTGTTATTTTTACCAATTTCTTGATGAATCAGCAGGGGAGCTGGACACAAGGACCATGTTCGTTAACTTCCATTAATCGATTTTACCAACCTACTCGTATCATTTCATCAAGGAGACCAATTTTCTAAAAATCCCTTTTCCACAATAACAACTTTTCCTTCTTTTATTTCTGCTGCAAATTATCGAATGTGCATATAATTGAATGTGTCATAATTTTTCAATAATCGAACGAAATATTTAGGAATGAAGCAAGAGATTTAGAAGTGCAGTAAGAAGTGAATTAGAAGTGAAATAAGAAGTGAATTAGAAGTGAAATAATAAGTGATTTAGGAGTGAAATAATAAGTGATTTAGGAGTGAAATAAGAAGTGATTTAGAAGTGAAAAAAGAAGAGATTTAGAAGCGAAATAAGAAAAGATTTAGAAGTGAAATAAGAACTGATTTGGGAGACAAATAAAAAGTGGATTTATCTTCAAAAGTTATTGATAATGATACGTTTCATTATCAATAAGGAAGAAAATTTTTTATCTTTACATCGCTGCATATTTACAAATTATGAAAATTATTATTTCCATTGAATAATAATTCACAAGAATAAATAGTTGAATTGAAAGCCGAAGGTAGTTGACACTTGCCTCGTAAATAAAATATAAAAGGCAAATAAAAATGCCATGATAAATGTTACCCGTTCCTCAAAGCGTTTAATAATTAATCAATAAATTAGTAAAGAATTCGAAAATAACCTAAAACTAGAATAAAATTAGCTGCTATACATAATTTAAGATCAAAAATAGAACCGTAAATATCAATAAATATCAAAAACAAATGAACAATTGATAGAAATAAATCTAAAGCTTCCCGAGACGTTAATTTATGTCATGTTTATCTAAACTTACATCATCGTCAGAAAAACACTGTCCTATTTTGATAAAATCTTGTGTAATAACCGGATTTGGGGATCATTTTTAATCAGACGCTGAATCATAGATGATTAAGATTATAGAAAGATGCAGCCCCTGCGATGAGGGAAGAGCCAACTGCGCACTAAATTCGATTATATTATATTCCCTCTCTTTGGTAGCTATTGTGAATTTAATGCTGGGGGTTACGGAGGAAACTATCTCCGGTCATTGTCCTGGTTTCTGGGGCTCAGCGTTTCGAGTAAGTTCGGGAAAAGCCCAGGTCCAAAGAAGGACAGCTAGCGATGGGTCAGCGGGAGTTCCTCCTCGGCTATCGGTCAACGACCTCGCTCGTGGATTATGTAACGACTCGTGGAACGTCGTCGCTGACGCTTGCGCACTAGAAATATGCATATACGCGAGCAACGACCAAGAGGACGATTCAAGTGACTCTTTGATGACGTCAGACTCGCGACCTCGCCTACCTCAACTTAGTGCAGCGAGAACGAGGTACCGTTGCACCTTGCAATGACGATGCGAATCCCAACTCGCACACCATAGAGCCTCCTTCTAGAAAAACATTCTACTGGACGTCTTCTTTTTGTTCCCTCTTTCTCGCATATTGGAAACAGTTCATCATTATTTATGATGTTTCGATTCACATTGATCTGTCATAAACATTTGGAATTAATCTATAACAAAAGTTTCCAATAGGTCGCTAACAATAGTTTCCAATAGATAGCTAACAATAGTTTCCAATAGATAGCTAACAAAAGTTTGGAACAGATCTGTAGCAAAAGTTTCGAATAGATCGCTAACAAAAGTTTCGGATAGATCTATAATAATAGATGTATGTTGCTAAATGTATGATAGAATTTGGCTAGAGTAGTATGGTAATATTGAAATGTATTATTGAAAGAAATGTATGATAGTTGTTGAAAGAAATGTATTGTAGTTGTTGAAAGAAATGTATTGTAGTTGTTGAAAGAAATGTATTGTAGTTGTTGAAAGAAATATATGATAGTTGTTGAAAGAAATGTATGATAGTTGGGAACTGGCGTATACACTATCGTGAAAACCAGAATTGCTTCGGTGAGCGGGAAACAGGTTAGGGTAGAATTAAACGCATGAGAAACGAATTGAAACGTCTCGATATCTAACAACATGATACGTCACGTATGCCATCAACGTTTTCACTTGATAAGCTAATCGACAAGTAATAATTCTCAGCCTCTTGCAGCGCAAGTGAGAGAAAGTTTATTCATAACGCGTCTGCAATAGTCATTTTATAACACGGAGTTCTATTAACTCAGCAATTCTCAAGTCAGGTGAAGTTGTGCAAGGGTAAAATACCAGAAATTTAACTTTGGGTTCTCACAACCATAGATGTTACCAAATTCCAGCCTTCATGTTACACCAACTTAATACAACCAATGTTATACCAATTTCAACTATATCATAAATACCCATACCCAGGTGCTATCAGTTTTAACATAGTGGTTTCCAGAGTCTATTATCCTAGTTGTTAACAGTAGTTGTAACTACCATGGTTGTAGCTTAACCGCATAAGTATCCTAATTGCTAACTGAACAGTTTGAACGGTCGTAGCTAAACCGTATAAGTATCCTAATTGCTAACTGAAACAGTTCGAATACAAAGTGAACAGTTTAAATAAAAGCTGAACAGTTTAAATAAAAGCTGAACAGTTTAAATACAAGCTGAACTGTTTAAATACAAGCTGAACTGTTTAAATAAAATAGCTGAATCGTTTAAATAAAATAGCTGAATCGTTTAACTACAATAGTCAACTAAACCATTTAACTACAATCTAAAAAGTTTATCCAATAGTCAGATGGACCTTTTGACTACAATACCCAGCTGAAGGGTTTAGCTACAGAAGAGTTAGCTGAAGAATTTCGCCTTGATGAAACCTTGCAATTTTTAGCGACGATGAGGCTACAAGTAGACCAAGTTGATAGGTTGCAGAGAGTATATCTGTTGCTGAATAGGTCCGATGCACAAAGATTGTAGGAGCAAACCTGCAGTTTTCGCCCGGACGAGGGCAGTAACCCTGGTTGAACCCCTCGACTGGGAAAAGGGGCAGTGGGTGACGAGGGAGAATCTGGGGGTGGTACATCGATCTTTTCAACGGTGCATTCCCCAAACGGGTCAGAGGGCGAACACCTTCGCTGCCTCCAGTTTCTCGCGCACGCGCCCCCTCCCCTTTAAACCAGGAGACCAACATGGGGGTTGCCATGGCGCTATTCCTGTATTCGGCTATTCCAATTTTAACCCCTCGGTCATTGTGTTCATTTTAGTAGTTCTACGACCTCGTTTAAACTCTTCCACATTTATGACATAAGTTCATCATTTCACATATACAACTATCGGAATTCAAGTTCTGCGATTTGTTAGAATTTTCGACCTTTCGGTTTCAGTGGATTAATTTTCAATTTTAATTGTACTGATACTTATTTCGTTAATATTTGCAACTATTTGGAATAGTTTTAGTTGTTTCCAACTTTGAATTCCTTGGAATCAAGTTTTCAATTGCTTCCGTAGTTTTTTGATCAATGTTTTCAATTTTAATTATTGTTTGCAATTACAATCGTTGTTTCTAATTGTAATCATTGTTTGCAATTACAATCGTTGTTTGTAATTGTAATCATTGTTTGCAATTACAGTTATTGTTTGCAATTACAATCGTTGTTTGCAATTACAATCGTTGTTTCTAATTTTAATCATTGTTTGCAATTGTAATCATTGTTTGCAATTACAATCACTGTTTTCAACTGTAGTTAAAAAAGCTTTAGTTACTGCTTCCAACTGCTTTCATGTTCAACTGCTCTTTATTAATTCCAAGCTACAGGTTCTAGTTGCTGCTTCTATTTTCATCTATTAGTTTCAACTTTCATCTATTGCTTCCTACTTTCAAGTATATTGCTTTTAACTTTTATTGGGTACAATTTCCGACAATTAATTACTATTCCAATTACCAACTGTCCATTTCTGTGCTTTAATTTCAGTATTAAATAATAATCAATAGTTGAAAGTAGGATGCACCGGGAGTTAAAACCAGTGGATGAAAATGGAAAAAGTGAGTAAAAATTGATAATAATTAAAATCTAACAGTAAAATCTAGGAGTAGCAACTGAAAGAAGTAGTAACTGAAAGAAGTAACAACCGAAAGAAGTAACAACTGAAAGAAGTAACAACTGAAAGAAATAGCAATTGAAAGAAGTAGGAACTGGTGGAAACAGTAACTGATACAAATAACAACTGATGCAAATAACAATTGATACAAATAACAATTGATGGAAGCAACAACTGATAATTAGAAGTGATAGAAGACAATTTTGGAAGCAACAACTACAACTGCAAGCAACACCTGCAATTGTTGAAAACGTAACCGAAAGGTTTAAAAAACTTTTGGCGGGATTACGAAACATTGAGCATCTACAAATGAAGGGAAAATAGCAGTGACTGTTTGTAAAATGGCTAATGAGAGGTGAGTACGATGCGAGATGAAAAGTCGGGAAAGGAAACTTTCTACTGACAATTTCATCTTACCTCGACAATGTTTCGCCAAAGCAAATAATTCCCATTCGTCAACCATCACGAAATCAACTGCACGTTACTTTGCAACTTGCTATTTATCTCTATACTATTTCTCATTGATATTTCATCTTCACATTATTTGGACAAATTTAAATTTCACGTTTCATTCTCAACTTGTTGAAATACAAATTGCCATTCGAAAGACAACATGCCATTTGAAATCTTGCGTTTTGAAAGACGACTTGCTACTTGAAAGTCAACTTGCATTTACTATTGACGTGGGCACATTTAGAGGTTGTGCATTCAAAGTCCCGCGCGATTTGGCCAAGTATAAATATACACAGAATCCGACGAGTCCTTGGTGGCAAGAGGGATTTATTTTTCGCGAATCGCGCTAGACGTAGTGCATCGGTAGCTGTTGCAACGACAGTATCGGTCATGACGGCACAAGATTGCACAGAGTGTAGCATACGACGTGGCCGCGAGGCCAACGACCGGAGCGCCGCGTGCGATTGCAAGTGGAGTGGTGGGTAGGGGAAGGTGAACGTTTTTAGGGATGAAGAGAGGGACAGGAGAGGAAGAGGGCAATGAGCAGGAGGGGGAGGAAGGTACGAAACAGAGTAACGGTGACGTACGTAACTTTTGCGCGTGCGCAATTCAAAACCGCGACACCACTGCGCCGCTCGGGGGCATTAACCGCGCGCTCCGACCCCAAGAATTTTCTGGTCGTCCGGGGTTCGATAACTATGTCCACAATTATGCACTTTATCTATTTCAATCTCCCCAATCCCGTGGCACGCTCCAAACTTCTCTCCTCCTTCAAAATTACCCTTTTAACCCCTGTTCTGTCAAAAAAACTCTCTCTTCTTCTAAAAGTTCCCTCCAAACGTTCTTTCCGCTCGCACAAACTACCCTTGCTTAAAATCTACTTGCTGCTTTGTTAAAAAGGTTCATTCAACCAATGTTCATCAAAACAAACCAAAATATTCATTTCTTTCGGAAAAACGAATCTAGGGAAAATTCTTTATCTTTACATCGCTGCAAATTTTACAGGTGTGAAAATCGTTACTTTTAGTGGATAATAATTCACAATAAAAATTGACAATGATAGTTCACAGTAATAAATAAGTGAATCGATAAAGATTGAACGAAGTTTGACAAATGACTAACTTTTTCCTAAAATAGAGAAGACGAAATCCTACAATTGATGTTAGAAGCTAAAAGGGGATTTTAATAAATCAGTATTCGAAAACGTATGTTTTTTGTTAGTTAAAAAAGTTAGTTAAAAAACGTATTGTCTAAGAAAATAAGGTTGTAAGAAAGCAGAGTGTCAAAGAAAGGATTGTCAAAAAAAAGATGGTCAAAGGACGGATTGTCAAAGAACAGATAGTCAAAAAATGGATTGTCAAAAAATGGATTGTCAAAGAACGGATTGTCAAAGAACGGATTGTCAAAGAACAGATTGTCAAAAAAGAATACAGAGTATCAAAAAAGAAAGTGATACGAGAGTTTGTTGTTTATAAAGACGATTGCTCACAAAGACAATGAATTTGAAAGAGCGACAGATAAGAGGCGATAAGGTGACACAGATTTGATGGACTTTTAATCGAAGCTGATTTGTGAAATCTATAAATTGAGTCTTTATCCCTGAGAAGGACTTAAATAGTTTGCATGCAATGATAGAGTTGTTATCGTTGCCTCGAAACCGCGGTGTTATCTAGAGAGTTCCGCAGATATTGCTCGGTGGTACACCTACCACAATAATAAGCTGCTGACCCGATTCTAAAGTAGATGCAGCGGGGTCAGTAACCCCAGTGAGTACCGAAATACCCGCGCAATCAAATGAAAATGAGATCACGACTCGTTACGACATCAAAAGTGATGGTTCGGAGAGGGAAGCACGTGACGTAACTGGCTCGGAGGTCGACGACCGGAGGGTTAATGCACCCCACGCAACTATTCCACCCTCCAACACAGAAACTGCCTTCAATACAGAAACTCAAACTCTACACTAGAAACCAAAAATTTTCCATCTGCAAAATAGGTCTGATATATTCGACAATTACAATTCTGTGGAAAATTACCAGTGTTTTCGGCTGCTTTTAAAATATTCTACATGATGTGATATGCCTAATTGGGTTGATTATTTACTTTTTCTACGAAGTCGGAAACATACTTTTGGTCGATTTGTAGATTAGTATTTTTTTTATTAAGAAATTTTCTTTACATTTATGCTGTGGAATTATTCTACTTATGACAATCAATAAGTTAATTGAAGTCGCCTAGAAACGCGCTCCAAAAATAAATATGTATCTTTTTTGATCTATGTACAATGAAAGTTGATATGTGTGGTATGATTTATATAGGCTTTACTCTCTAAATCTAAATCTGTGAAAAAAACGCATACGGTCATTCTTCGATTCATTCTGATGAATTTGATGTTTTCACTTTTTGACCAAGTGGGACTTGAAAAGGAAATTCTCAAAGAAGTTTCGTAATTTGTTTTTATTTTGTAATTGACAACAGTCTCGATTTCGGTAATCAGTAATTATTCGAAATAGTAATCATTGCTATCTTAATGGTGTTTTAAACAAATTAGAAATCCCTACTAATCTAAATTTGTAAATGACTCAACACGAGTTCAAGAATAAAGAGAGATTCGACATAAAAATAATAAATGTCCTAATTATTATGTTAATCAACATTTTTCTTTCTTTGTAGTTTACTAACGTTTATCATACTATAAGGGCAATGAGCCCATTTGTACAAAATGTATCATTATTACCTAATTCCGAGAATTAGAAAAAAATAAAATATTAGATTTTTATGAATTATTTCTATATAAATTGAAAATGCAATTCAATCAATCAATTGAAAATGCAATTCAATCAATCAATTGAAAATGCAATTCAATCAATCGAAAATGCAATTCAATCAGTCAATTAAAAATACAATTCAATCAGTCAACTGAACTGCAATCAATAAACACTTTTTAACGTAAATCAAAACTAAGAATGAAAAAAGTTGCGTAATTGAGCAAATGGAATAAATGCTGAATGGAATAAATTATTTTCCATGTTTGTGTTCAAGAAAACAATTTCATTGAAACGAAAGTTTGGTTCCTTAGGAAAAAAATCTCTCTTCATGAATTCTATTCAAAAATTTTCTTCTTTCGATACTCTATTCTTGAACTTGATCTTCCTTCTGCGAAGTGTACCTTTTCATGATGGAATTTATGTTTCTTTAACGGAGTATCTTTCTTTGATGGGATTTATCTATACAGGCAAGGAAAACGCTTCAATTATTATCACTGGTTGAGTGATCGCCAGTTTCAGTACAAAGGAAAATAAACAAAGGAAGTAGAAAACATACAAAATATACAAATTGGAAATATACAAAATGGGGATCACCCGAAAATAGTATACGAAACAAGAATAGATAGTATACAAAGAAAATATACAAAACAGAAAGTATACAAAGAAAATATACAAAACAGATAGTATACAAAGAAAATATACAAAACAGACAGTATACAAAAAAAATATACAAAATAGATAGTACATAAAACAAAAAACTAAATATACAAAAGAAAAAGTGTACAAAATGGACAGTATACAACAAAAAAACATATGCAAACTACTGTTGATAAAAATCAAGAGATATTGTTTTGATGTTTCATAGCTGTTAATTAATTGTGGATAAAAATTTATGTTCTATATGGTAGTTTATGAATTATATGATAGTTTATGGATTATATGGTAGTTTATAGATTATATGGTAGTTTATGGTTTATATGACAGTTTATGTTCTATATGATAGTTTATGGACTATACGACATTTTATGGCCCACATGATACCCACTAAATGGTCATGTTTTTCATTACAGACTTTGATGAGCTCTGTGACAATGTATACCCATAGAACAATTTGCATCCAATGTGGATAGAGAACGAATAAACGAACGAGCTTTGGGAAAGAGCTTTATGAAAAAGCTAGATTCCAGACTCAATTGGCGAGTAAAAGCAATTGGATGGACAAGAGGTAGCGGTCCAAATATGGGTCGGTGACGACCATGAGAGTTCGCGAGTCGTCCGAGAAAAGTAGCGCCATGTTATATAGTATAAAATAGTACAACCGTAGTGCGACCGAGCGACCTAGTCTTAAAGATACCCAGTGCTCTTCCGCGTTCCCTTCCCTTTCCACAGACCCCTCTTCCAGCGTCTAAGATGCTTTACTGCTTGCGGCTAGGTCACTCCAGACGGTGCTTACTTTAACGTCTATTAAGGCGCCGCGGCCATAAGTTACTGACCCAGTCAACTGACCCTGAGGGCCAGGTGCCCATTACTTTTTCCACGAATTTCGTAGTCAGTCTTACGTGACGGAAAACCGTCAGTGTCCAGGTGCCATCGCTTCCAATATAGGGCGATCTATTTTTTTTCTTTTCCGTCAGTTCCAAAACATAAAAGCTCCACCCCACATTCCAAACAACTCGGAGCATTGTGTACCTGCGCTAAAAGGGACTCTCCAATCGTTGCCAATGCTTTCCCTTCTGCTGACTAGGTTTTCCCTTCTGCGGACTAGGTGAATGATTTCGTGGGCTCTTCCTTTCAACCTGTCGCAAGAGACTCTTCCTTATACCACGCAGCAGGAATTCAACTGCTTTTCTTCTAATTCCCAGTGTCATTTCCTACCAAGCACGTCCCTACAAAACCAGCAAAGTCAGCCTTCTACAATCAAACAAACCCCAGGAAGAATGAAGGGCGTGAAGGCCCGGACCTCGACGATTATCGAACGACCAACTACATCTAAATATGGTAACCAATTGTGTCTAAATGTGGTAATCAAGGTCTAAAGAGAGTAACCAACATCTAAACGTGGTAACCAACTACATCTAAGTATAGAAACCAATTTTATCTAAATGTAGTAACAATATCTAAATATAGTAATCTACTACATTTCAATATAGTAACCTACTGCATTTCAATATAGTAACCTACTACATTTCAATATAGTAACCTACTACATTTCAATATAGTAGCCTACTACATTTCAATATAGTAATCTACTACATTTCAATATAGTAGCCTAGTACATTTCATATAGTAGCCTACTACATTTTAATATAGTAACCAACTGCATCTAAATATAGAAACCAATTGTAACTAAATGTGCTAACTAACTACGTCTAAACATAGTAATCTACTACATTTAAATATGGTAACCAACTGTACCTAAATTATTTTTCCAAAGTCATAAAATCCCAGAATTATACTGCTCCCAACAGTATTTATAATACAAATAACCTAAAACACTACAATATTACTATTTGCAATTACTTTAACCAATTTTCGACCCCTTATAAAAATTACATTTGCAATCACAAGAAATCTCTTACGTGAGATTTTTAACATCTCTTACATGAGATTTCTAACATCTCTTACATGAGATTTCTAATACCTCTTACAAGAGATCTTTTGAATTTCTTTCAAGAGGTTTCCTGCATATCTTACTTTTGAAAAACATTGGTGCGTTTGGAATTGAAGACTTTGAACCCTAAAGGAATTATTCCCTAATCGCTTTGAGAAATTGCACTAACATCTTTGAAATAACACCTTTGGGAGAACTGGACCCCAAATTGGCTACAAAGGGAAGAAATGGATAAAACGAAATTCAGAAAGAGAAGAGTGGCTAAACTGGTTTGGGTGGAGAAAGGGAGAATGCGAGCGTTCACCAGGAAAGTCGAGGTGAATCTGCGAGAAGGAGATCGACGATTCACGACACCAGGTGGTGTAAATGTTGGCGTGTGATAGAAGGGGTAATGTGGAGGAGTGGGGGAAGTTATAATCCCCACTTGAGTTCAATCCTTCCTTGGTAGTGCGAAGACCACGAGGACGTTGACTCGTCGGCCTTCGACTCCTGCAATTGCGAATATTTGGCAAAAGTAACGCCTCCACTATACTTTCTATAAGTTTCCCATTCAATGACAATAAAATATCAGGCTCAATTTCCGCTCCATTGTCTAATAAATCCGGTCTACTCTCTAATGATTCCGGTTAATTGTCTAAAATTCAACTTCAAAACCCGTAAAATCATGCAAACGTTTTGGATCAGAAGGCACCAGTTCACTTTCCCTTCTTTGAAAAATTACGAAATTCCAAAATTGTACATGAAGAACGTTTCATTGAACTTTGTCGCTTTTTTAATTAACGTGAAAGAGAAAATTGGATTGATTATTTTAATTTCTTGCTTTTCGGATCCTTTTCGAATCATTGGAATTCGAGTACAATACAAAATAATAAAAAACACGGAGCAAAAAATAAAATTTTGTACAATTACAATTGTAAAATTCTAATTGTTTAAAATTCTAGTTGTACAATTCCAATTGTTCAAAATTCTAGTTGTACAATTCCAATTGTTCAGAATTCTAGTTGTACAATTCCAATTGTTCAAAATTCTAGTTGTACAATTTTCAACGATTGCAGGCGAGATAAAAAAGATGAAATCTACTTTTCCCACGCATCAATGAAAGAAGGAAAATACTCTATATTTTTCCGCTTTCTGGACCATTGTACATTTGGGGATATTCTGAGAAGTTGAAAGGAAAGGACCATCAGATCTCACATTTCAATATTGTTAAGGTCCGAAACATAATATTCATCATTATCCTATCTTGCTCGTAAAAAAATGTGGTTTCAATGTTAAACGCGAGGCTAATATTAATTCTAATCCTTGAACTACACCGTCATCCTACAAAAAATGGCCGCGATGAGAAAACTTAAAAAATTCGAGGCCTTTGACTTCCTCGTGTTCAAGGTCAACATACTGAGGCGGTTGATAACTTTTACATAACCTTGACTGTCCCACACTCACTCACCATAGCCACCATTCACTTCCTGGCCTCCTCGAAAAACCACTCGTTCTGTACAGAATACCTTTTCCAATATTTTTTTCCTGACCATCCAGAAATGACTCTCGAAAAGTTCCATCTCTTTGTTCTAACTGCTTTCTCTTTTCTAAATTACTTTTCAAGCTATCTCTGTATTTTAAATCTTTACATTTAAAGAAGCTTTAAAATAAGAAGTTTTAAAATAAGAAGTTTTATAATAAGAAGTTTTAAAATACGGTGTCTTAAAGTACGAATTCTTGAATCTAAAAATACGAATTACTGAGTTAAAATACGAATGATCGATTTTTGAAATACGAATAATTATTGCCATTCAATTTCAAAGACAAAATTTTCGTGACCGAATGAGTTGCAACAAGTATGTTATAACTATAAGATGAATTTTCATTATCAATGTATCCAAAATTCACATTAAAGTTGAATTCGCAAATGGAAACTAAAAGTGTTAGGTACAGAACGAGATGGTTTAATTAAAAACTATTTATTTCCTTGGAATGAAATACACCGACGATTAATTGCATTCAAATTCGAAGCTTTCACCGTGTGGCGTAAAGAACTTTCGCAAGGAAACACGATAGCGAGTTTAGCATTTTATGATATTTAGTTCTTACCTTGCATCCTTCACAGGAGTGGACTCCATAATGAAAACCTGACGCCTTATCGCCACAAACCCTGCAGAGGACCGTGGTTCCGTCAAATTCTGCAAAAAAAGAAGGAAAAAGGCATTTTAGTACATTTTAACACATGTGTGGAATCGCGATAACACGTGGTGAGCGCGAGCAGAGAGAAAGAGAGAGAATAGCAACTGGTGGGAGAGAAGAGAAAGAAGAACACTTTCTCCAGCACCACGTTACAGCATCGTTGTTACAACTTTCTGCTTTCACTCTGCACTCACTGCTCGAGTGCACTGATTAACGTCTCATTTTTACCGAAAAAATGTCAATCTCGTTCGACATCATCAATTTTTCCGACTTTCCAGTTTTAATTAGAGGATAATCGTTGAAAAGCTTTTAAAAAAGGAGAAATGATCTTTTCGTTGAGATCGGGTTAATGAACTCTGCGGATCGTATTTCTCATTGTTTACTTTCTTTAATGCAAGTAGTAAGGTGTATTGTTCTCTTTATTTTTGTATTTTTTATTGCGAAGTAGCTTTCGGTACAAACTGAAAATTAACTTCCGGTAAAATATTTAGTTTTTGTTAAAGTTTTGGAATTTCATTCTCATCAACAATGAGGGTGTATTTTTAATAAATAATTAAGTTTTTGTATTTGTAATAAAGACTTTAGTTTCAGAATTTTTAATAAAGAATTAAGTTTCGGTATTTGTAATAAAGACTTTAGTTTTAATATTTTTAATGAAGAATTAAGTTTTGGTATTTGAATTCAGTTTGGATTAAGAATCAAGTTTTGATACTTTTAAGAACCAATTTTTGATATTTTCAGTTAAGAATTAAGTTTTGGTATTTGTAAGTATAAGAACCAGCTTTTGGCACTCTTCAATAAACATTAACTTTAGATATATAATTTTTGTTAAAGATACTTTGTTTTAAGAATCAGGTTTCGATACACTGCATTTAGAATTAAGTGTCAGTCATTTTCCTTAAAACATTTTCATTTAGGCATTAGATTTCGGTAATGTTGAAATTCAAGATTGAATTGAATAGTATTAGGGAATGCTAGAGTTCATTGCTTTCAGTAATAAATGAGACTAATATCAGTAATAGTTTTCAGTATAGTAATGTGTAATCACTATTGTCATTATATTGCCATCATTCACATTCTTAACGTTAAGATTTTTTTTTATTATGTAGTAAGCTGCCCTACAAAGTAAGGAAAACTTACTAAATTAGAAAAACTTAATAAGGTAGAAAAACTTCATAGTTTAGAGAAACTTAGTAAATTAGGAAAACTTAGTAAGTTAGGAAAACTTCATAAGTTAGAGAAACTTAGTAAGTTAGAAAAACTTATTAAGTTAGAAAAACTTAGTAAGTTAGAAAAACTTAGTAAGTTAGAAAAACTTCATAAGTTAGAGAAACTTAGTAAGTTAGAAAACCTTACTAACTTAGAAAAACCTATTAAGAAAACTCTTGATGTTAAGAAATGTGAAATCATAATTTCGCTACTAACACGAATTCCTTATAACGTGCAAATTTTTGCATCAGCACAATTTTTTATCTTTACAATAGTGGAGCAAAAAAAAACGTTTATTAATTGTTTTTCTTAGCCAATTTGATCTAATTAAAGGAAATCGTATGCAAAAGATTGATGAATATTACTCTTTTGCGCACGATCTTCTTCGATTTCGTGCAATTATACGCGATTTTTTCCAATTGGATCAACATTGAGCATACAAACGTATGATTTTCGTATGCAGATTTTTTCCAATCAGATCAAAATTGGGTACAAAGGGATGTTTGTATAGACAATTTTTTTCAACCCGATCTAAGTTGGTTATACAGACGGTAGATCTTTACATATAGGCAATTGTTTGCAATTGGGTCAAAATTGCGTAGAGAAAGGATAATCTTTTGAACACGATTTTTTGCCAATTTTTTTTTTGGTCAAAAGGATGAATAATTGCAAAAGCGAAATTGCAAAATAAACGTTGGATACTTCCAAAGATTGATCTATTTGGTTTGCAAAGATTCATCTACTCAAACATACATTTGCTCAATTGAAGAGCTTTATTTTCCATATAAGGTCGATAAAAAGTTTCAACAAGTTTGAAATATCTGTAAACATCATTACTGACGAAAAGCTTTATTATACCCAATTGCAAATATGTATCTACACAATTGTAAATATGTATCTACATAATTGCAAATATGTATCTACACAATTGCAAATATGTATCTACACAATTGCAAATATGTATCTACACAATTGCAAATATGTATCCACACAATTGGAAAACTTTATCTACTTAATTAGAAAACTTAATCTGCTCAGTTGGAAAACTTTATCTACTTAATTGGAAAACTTTATCTACTTAATTGGAAAACTTTATCTACCAATTAGAAAGCTTTATTCACTCAAATAGAAGGCTTTATCAACCCAATTGGAAGTATTCAACTATTGGATTTGAAAGATCTGTTGACGAAATGAGAAGTAGGACAATACCTATGTTAAGTTCGGGCTCTGGCCTGGCAGAGGACACAGTTGAGTCCATGGTGGGCATATTGGGGTTGAGATGAGGCACTTGGGCCACTCTATAGGGTGGGGACATGCTCGACATGCAGGACATCATCGAGACACTGGATCCTCTCGAACACTGCGAGGATATGGACGAAATTGGTGATTCTGGAGCAGGTGGCAGAGCCATACCCTGCATACTACTGTCCGGAGCTAGAATCATCTTGCTACTTGTTCCTTAATCCACCAAAGTGGATTCAAGAGGTTAAATTCAGGTTCACCGGTTGCACCTTACAACTCTGGATGTTGTACAGACACAACATCCACTATCACTGAACTCAGTCGACATGCATGGCATTTGCACACACTACACTTCACTTTCATAGTACGTTCCTCAATCACATAAACAAATATCCTTGTGTCTCAAGTGAACATTTTCACACCGTTATCCTTCAATCCTTTCTCAATTCTCTTATCCTGTGGCACAGGAGAGGGCGATATGAAATTGGTACGCGGTTGGTTACTTGCACAAGTTGCGAATCGTAACAACAAGAAGAGCACGCGACAAGAGAGTGAAAGTGAGTCTTCGCTCGAGGGAGGTTCGCGTTGGTCTGACTTGAGTTTGGCGCTGGCGAGTGTCGGTTACCTGGAGCCGTGGTGCAGCCCTTACTCACAATCCAAGTGCAGTGGAGGGGAGTTTAGTGGAGTGCTTTGAAACACGTCTACAATGTCTACGCCCTGGCTACCTAGTATGTAGTAGATTGAGAGAGAAAAGAAGAGTGGCGAGAGGGTAAGAGAGAGAGAGGGACGCCGCCGAGGCGAGTTCATCGTATTTTCAATGTTGGAGGTCACTGACAAGCCAGTAGGCCCAGCACAATGCCGATCCTCGTCGGAGCCAATGGGAACGAAGCTCGACGGACCGAGAGTCGTCACCATTGGACCCCGGTCTCCCCCCACCAAGAACCTCCGTCTCCTTCCTCCAACGGAGGAAGTTCATCGGCCGAAACCTTGACTGAATTACCCCGCAGCGGCGGCCAAGGCCATGTGCCCTCTCGCTCGCGCCAACCTCGGCTGTCCGTAGTCTTCCGTCCTTTTCTCTTCCTCTCGCACTTTTTATCCACTCTTTCTTCGCTCTTAACCGACACTCTTTCTTCGTTTTTATTGCTTCTTCCTCCTTTTTTCCACTGGCTCTTTCTTTCTCTGCTCTTTCCTCTATCCTGTTCGCTTCTTTCTCTCTTCACTTTTCAAAATATTTGTGTTTTTCCGTCTTTCCAGGCTTCTATTTTTCTCTGCTTATTTTGTTCTGAGATTACTCTTGTGTTTGTGTATCTTTGAGGCTTTCTCTTCTTTTGTTTATCTGTTTTTTAATTTTTGTTTTTTGTCTTCTTTTATTGTATCTCTTTAAGAAGTTTATCTCTTTTTTCTTGCTCGTTTATCTTCTTCTTTTTGCTTCTTTTTACACTTTTACATTTCTCTTTTACTTTCTTTGTTTTTGTACTTTTTCTCGTTCCTTGTCATTTTCTTCTCTTTTTGTACCTTTAATTTTACCTTTTTCTCTTTCTACACTTCTTTTTGTATCTTTCTTCTTCTGTCTTTGCTTTTTTGCTGTCTTTGCTTTTTGCTGTCTTTACTTTTTTGCTTTCTTCGTCTTTGCTTTTTTTTTTGTTACTTATCTTATTGATTGTTATTTATCTTATCTTTATTGTTGTTGTTTATCTTTATTTTCTTCGCCTATTTATACTTCTACTTTATTCTTCTTTTTCTACTTCTCTTTGTCTCTTTTTTTACATTCTCTGTCTTATTCATCTCTTCTCTTTATCCTATTATTAGTACCCTTTTTGTTCTCTTCTCTTTGCCTCTTTCTACACTTACCTGTGCCTTTTTCTACACTTATTTTTCTCTCTTCTCCTGTCTTCACTTTCTTTTATCTTTGTCTCTTTTTCTTTATTTTTATTCTCTTTGGCTCTTTTTTACTTTCCTTTATTCTCCTCTCTTTGCTACGTCTTACACTTCTTTTTGACTTTTTATTATTCTTTGTTTTCTTCTCTTTGCCATTTTCTACACTTCTCTTCGACCTTTCTTCACATTTTTGTCTTTTCCTTCTCTTCTTTTAACCCTTCTACTCTCCTCTCCTTGCCTCTTTTTTAATTTTCTTTGTTTTATGTTAAAGGGTAAAAATTCATCATTTCCTTTCTTTGTCTATTTCTGTTTGACACTTTCTACACTTTTTTTGACTCTCCTTTACTTTCTTTTCCTTTTATTCTTTTTACTCTCTTTTCCTTGCCTTTTTTTACTATTCTCTGTTTTCTTCTCTTTGTCTCTTTCTACACTTCCCTTTGTTTCTTTATCTCTTTGCTTTTCTCTTTACTTCTCTCTTTTGCTTTCTCTAACTTGTCTTTTCCTTCTCTTTTTGTCTTTTTCTTCACTTTTTTGTCTTTTAGTATTCCCTTTATCTTTGTCTTTCTATTCTTATTTTTGTTTCCTTCTCTATTTGCTCCTCTTTTTTGCTTTTTTTTACTTTATCCTTTCCTTCTTTTTGTCGTTTTCTTCAACTCTTTGTTTTTTTCCTCTCTTCTCTTTGTCTCTTTCTACACTTCCCTTTATTTCTTTATCTCTTTGCTTTTCTCTTTACTACTCTCTTTTGCTTTCTCTTCCTTGTCTTTTCCTTCTCTTTTTGTCGTTTTCTTCACTTTTTTGTCTTTTAGTATTCCCTTTATCTTTGTCTTTCTACTCTTATTTTTGTTTCCTTCTCTATTTGCTTGTCTTTTTTTGTTTTTTTTTCTTTATCCTTTCCTTCTTTTTGGCGTTTTCTTCAACTCTTTGTCTTTCTCCTCTCTTCTCTTTGTCTTTTTCTACACTTTTGTTTCCTTCTCTTCTTTTCCTTTTTTCCTTCCTTTTTTCCTCATTTCTTTTCTATCCTTTTTGCTCCTTTCTCTGTTATCCTCTAGTCTCTTCTCCTTACTCTCTAAATCTGAATAAGTGAAATATACTTATTTTTAAGTCAAAAGTCTTCCTCTCATTTCAATAAGTGAAATTTGCACTTATTTTTGTGTGAAATTTCACTTGTTTTGGTATCAAATTCCACTTGTTTTAGTGTCAATTTTCACTTGTTTTAGTGTCAATTTTGACTTGTTTTAGTGTCAAATTTCACTTATTTGTAAGTCGTGGAAGACTTTGGACTTAAAAAGAAGTAAATTCAACTTATTCAAATTTAGAGAGTGCCTCTTTTTTACTTCTCTTTGTTTCCATCTCCTCTCTTTTTGCCATTTCTTCTCATTATTCTTATATTTCTTTTATTTTATCTTCTTTATTTGCTTTGTCTCCTTCTTTTTGTCTCTCCTTTCCTTTCAATTTTCCTCTTTTTTCTTACATTTCTCTATTTTCTCTTTCTTTCTCCTGCAAAATTATGGAATAATGACTCATCATGTCGTCCTTCAAATACGAAACACTACGAACATTAGGGAAACTTCAGGGCAGGATTTCGAGCATATAATTATAATCTAGTAGACAGAATACCACTGATAATTATCACCTAATTAGGTAAATTCCCTTTTTGTATAAAGAAGAAAAAACACTTTCTTATTAAAATCAGAAGGAAGAATTAGTTAAGGAGATAAGAAAAAGGGAGAGTCATTATTTCAGTTTTTCGGAAAAAAGAACGAGGAGAATAGTTTCTTCTCCCTTTTCTTATTCGAAAACCCCAACAAGGAAGACCACTTTCTTTCGTTTTCTCGGACCTTTATCTTCCACCTCCATCTTATCTTCATTCTCCCTCTCACTTTTGGAACAAATTGAATAAATTGAACTCTTTAAATCTCAACTTGTCGACATCTAAATGATTTCTTTTTTAAAAAATAGGAATTTGACAAGTAGGGGGATTTTTTCACAAAAAGAGGAATCTTCACAAACAGACATTTTTTCACAAAAAGAGGATTTTTTACAAATCGAGGATTTTTCACAAGAAGAAGATAATTTTATTAGAAGATTTAAAAATACGATTTTTGTTTAAAAGAATTTTTGCACAAGACTTTGTTCAAAAAAAGAATTTTTTCACATGGAGACAATTTTGTTCACAAGAAGTTTTTTTAAGAGAGCGAGGCGCTATTGGCACGTGTCCTGTAAAGCACGTGAATTCCTTGCGAAAAAAGTTGGCAGACGTCAACGTCTGATGCGAGTTCGACGAACCTCGGCTCGATGTCCTCGGCGAAATACAATACATACAATAGGAATTGTCGATTCGGGATGGGTAACCACCTGCCCCCATTTGCCCGCAGCAGTTCCCAGTGATACATAATATTTTTCTTCCTTCCGTAGGTAACCCGAGTGTGGTTGGGTTGGGTTGGGGGCACGCCACGACTCTCATTGCGAGAGGCAATAAAGACCCACGCTTGGAACCACGACACAGTGTAGGAAGCCTTCGAAGCCGAGTCCTTGGACAGGACACTGAACCGCGGCAAGGATCCGCGACCGAACAACGTCCACGTCGTTGCTGACTCGCCGAAGGACGCGGGAATCATTCTACTTGGCTTGGCGAATTTTTTCGTATTCTCTCTGACTCTGCGAGGGGAGAACTCACCACGCTGAATTGCGCTTTTTGCCAAGAACCGACGAGAAAATTGATACTCTCGGGAACGATATCAAGTTTTACGCGATATTTATAATTCTCGCTCTCTAAAACTCAGCGCTTTTCTTCAATTCGCGCGCAAATTTTTATAAATATAACGTTATTCGTTTCCTTTTGAATTTTGCAATCTATTTGTCAATTAATATTGCAAATTGTCAAAAATGATCATTGATATTGCAAATTTTTAAATGTAACAAATCTTATTCTAAACTTTTTATCTAGCTTTTTATTCTAAACTGAAATTAAGCAAATACAAGGTAAATTAAACGAATACTGGAAGCGGGTAAATATAAAATAAAATTCAGCACATTTTTTGGTCACGAAAGTTTCAAATCCAAGAGGACGAGAAGCGAGTATTATTTTCTTTTGTGTAGTAACATTCAAGTGGTAAATAATACGTGACAATTAAAAATCGCGTTTTGTATTTATTGCCACAAAAGAGAATAAAGGGAAAGTTTTTTTAAAACATAATTTAAGTTTCAAAATGCATTTTATTAACCTTGAGTAAATAAAATGTGCTTTATTACTTCATGCGGAAAAAGAAGTTGTTTTGTAAACAAACAAAGCAGCAACATATTTTACCAACTGAAGTATATGACACAACAATTCTTTTTGTTCTTATCATCTCAAACATTCGTAAAATTAACAAGTGTTGTAACGCCTACTGTAGCTTTTCAAATATACTATATACCACTAGGGTAGCAAAGTCTTCATTATTGCCCCAGAACTGTAAGTGTTCTTTATTGCCCTAGGGCAATAAAGTGTTCATTACTGCCCTAGGACTGTAAAGTATTCGTTCTTGTTCTAGGGCAGTAAAGTGTTCATTATTGCCCTGGGTCAATAAAATGTTCATTATTTTTGCCCTAGGACACTAAAGTGTTCATTATTACCCTGGGTCAATAAAATGTTCATTATTATTGCTCGAGAACAGTAAAGTATCCATTTTTGCCCTAGGGCAATAATGTGTTCATTATTGGCCTAGGTCACTAAAGAGTGTATTATTCCTTTAGGCATTTAAACCCTATGTTACTGACCTACGCAAAAAATTCACTTTACTGTCCTAAATAAACTTTACATACAACTCGATTGAGAAAGAAAAAGAAAATGTTGTTTTAAGTAAAAAATATGTGTTTGTGCGTCTAAGGCGTTCGGTTCTCAGGGGAACGAGGTGTTGAATATTTTTTAAAAAGCGTGTTTCGTAATATATTATACACGCCCTTCGGTTCAAACGATGCACATAATGACTCATCTAGTTTTGGTATATAGGAAAGAAGAAACTAATTTAAATAATATGCTATCAAAATTAGGAATTAACATAGTCTGTATTATCATTTTCCAAAAGGAAAGGCAAACCACCTTCGAATAAAAGAAACCTGGAAATGTTTCATCATCCGCTCTGAAAGGACTTAATGTATTCGGAACAAAAAAGGAATTTATTTAAATGTAAAGCATTTCTTGATTCCAATAAGGTACCCTCTGACTTTCCTTATTTATTTTTAGAAACTAAAAGCCGAATGGTATCACGTTCGAGAGAAAGAAAATCATAAGATCAGGCAGATTGAAACCACTTAAAAATCAAAATATCGTCACCTTTTCACAAAATGTCAAAATAGCGTCACTCTTTCACAAAATATTGTCATCATTTTTTACATTTTGGTACGACTAGAAAGATTATGATATAGTAAATAATGATAATGATGTATATAATGAAATACGACGAAAATTGAAACGGAAAATTCTATCTATAAGGAAGTAATTCACACAAAAATTGAGGATATTCGAAAACAATGAACAAGAGTTCTATAACTGTTTCGAAATCAATTATTTTTTTTCTGCAATTGCTGCAAGTCGTAAAATTTTGCGTTTTGCCGTAAAAGGGTTGAGCGATTTATAAGGAAAGCAGGCTGCCGATAAAATCCGACTGTTCAATCTTGTGAAAAAGACGAGAAAAGGATTCCGTTATCTATATATATATATAATAAAACGAAGCGGAAGTGAAAGCTCTTTTTAAAAAGTATACTGGGATACCCTTCTGTCAAGCAAATCTAGCAAGCAGAAATCCGATAGTTTTCGATAAAGTGGAATTTTTTCTGAAAACTTTTGTCAAATTATACGATTACCTGAAAAATGAGAGACTCGAGATCCTTTCCTCAAGGGAGAACCCTTCTCGCGCGAGGCAACCCTTCATTGGCCTTGCGCCAGGTCTGTTACAACTGGCCAGGCCAGATTTATTTCAACTTTAAAGCAGGAAAGGGACATCACTAAAATCCGCCAACTTTTTTCAATGCCAATTTTACTGCTCCATAAACGCATAAACTTCAACTTTCTCTCTCTCTCTCTCTTTCTCGACAGATCACTTAGCATTCAAGACTGGCTTGAAAATTTTGGCGACACGAGGACACAACCTGCCACTTTCCTTCTTCTATTATCGATACAATAATTTTATGCTTTTACGACCTCCTCGACCTTCTCTCTTCTCCCTCTTACGTACCCAAATGACCCTCGATTCATTCTAATTTACAGCAAATCATTATTTTTTTTGTCAATCTGACTTTTACGCTTCTTTGCTTAAATTATTCTATTCTCGGCTCAAAGGAATTTTATTAGCGTTACATAATTCTCGGCTCTTTTTTTCTTTTTTGAGAAGCACGTAGGAAGCGTGACCATTTGTGATATTTAAATTGTCCACTTGCTGACATTTCAATCACTTGAATTTTTTAAATTTTGTATTTTTTTTATAAATTTTGTACGTTTTATTTTATTGTATACCGCATTTATGTAAATTATGTACATTTTATTTTATTGTATAGCACTTTTTGTAAATTATGTATATTTTATTTTATTGTAAACCGTTTTTTGTAAATGATATACATTTTATTTTATTGTACACACGAAATGATATTTTATATTGAAATTCAATTGTTACTTATTAAAAGGAGACTATTCGGGATTTACAGCAAAAAATAAATATAGCCAATCTTCAATTGTTTTATCAATACAATTAGAATTTAATAGTTACTATATTAAAGTTCGAATATACTTTTCAAACTCCATTATAGTCACTATTAAATTTTAATACATTGGTAAAACAATTGAAGTGTGACTATATTGAAATTTTAGTGCAAATCCAAATAGTCTCACTTCAGAAAAATGACTTGAATTTTTCAAATTTAATTAAATCGTAATAAAATAAATTCGTAAATAAATAAATTCGTAATAAAATGTCTTTTCGTGTAACTATCATTTTTTTAAATTTGTAAAAAAAATTGTTATTGTATACAATAATAGCAATAACACATTAATAACAATATATTGTTTACAATTTTTGTTATAAATGTTATTTCTACTAGTTGATTCAATCACTCAGTTGATATTTAAATTCACTTGCTTATTTATGTATTTCTACTAGTTGTAAAAATCGAGATATTTTTTCATTTAAAAAATATATCAATTAAAATGTATCGTTAATTAAAAAAAAATGTGTCGATTTTTGTTGATCATTAGAATTTTATCTTAAAGTCTAACACATTAGCTTAATGTTAGAAATTTTATCTTGATGGACGAAATTTTGTTCTTAAAGAATAAAATCATTAAAATGAGTGTCTTATTATTGTACTATTTTTAGAGGGTCTTTGACCTGTATATGCGTTTAAATTAATAAATAAATAAATAAACAAAAATTTTATCTCGATCATTAAGTTTGTATTTTAGTCGTTAAAATTTTACTTTGATCATTATTCTTGATCATCATATTTCTTTATCATTATATTTTTTATCATTAAAATTTATGTCCTTATCATCAAAATTTCGTTCTTATCATCAAAATTACGTCCTTATCATCAAAATTATGTCTAGATCATCAAGATTATACAATTATCATTAAGAATGTGTCTTCATCATTAATGCTATATCTTTGTCATTAAAATTGTATCACTAACAATACAACTATGTCCTAATTTTTAAAATTATAATAATTAAAACTGCATCTTAATCATTAAAATAAAAAAAATGGTAATCAAATTTTAAAAAATGGTTCCAACTGACTGTGGAGGCTATGTATGTATTAAAAAATTAAATACATTAAAATTACATCTTATTCGTTAAACTGCATCTTGATTACTAAAATTAAATGTTCTATTTTTGATATAGAATCAAGATTAATCATGATTTTGCGTCCTTTGTGAAGTTTGGTCATTTTAAGTGATTAATCGTTTCCTTTGCGAGGAGACATTGAAAATCGTGAATTTGCGAAATTCAACTGCCATTTGCGTAAGTGCAAATGAAGATGTTTAACGACATGAATAATTTTTTTTCAAAGCAATATCCTTGAAAAACGTTTGTCGTAGTTTTGCATATATATTCCTGAACCTGGGTCGAAACATCGATCACTTGAGAGTTACAGGATCTCCTTGAAATCGGCTAGCGACCTGACAACGATTTATATGCAATATGGATACGCGACTACGAATTTTTGAAGCAAATTTAAAGTGCTATTTTTAAATTTGCAAATTTACGATTGCAAAATATCCGTCTCGTATAGTTTTCTTCGTTTTTTAATTAACAGAGCCGGTTAATGTAATAATAATTTTATAAAACATTATTATAAAAAATTGCTTTTATATTTTTTGTTTTTCTTTGTTTTTAAAGTCAGTTTCAGTTGCAACTTTCTGCAAAATAAAGAGCATCAAAATTTTATTCAAACGAAATAGAAAACGAGATGAAATGAGATGATTAAAAGGTCTGCTTCCGAGCGATATTATAATCATGTTCGCTTTCGATGTCTATAGAAAGAAAGTAATTTCCTCGTATTATTGAGTTGATTATATGCCATTCTGTGGGAGTCATTTAATGATAAAAATTAGATATCTTAGACCCATTCAAATGGAATCGATTTCTAAACTGAAATGCTTAATTTTCTATTTCATTTTTCAACAATCATGAATGATTTCATTTCAAGTGTATATTAAGATAGATAACAGTATCAAAAGAAACAAGCAAAATGCAAAATATCTTGAGAGTTTCACTTTTTTATAGACATCTAAATTAACTTGAACTCAAAGCGAAGTTAATAAAGTCATTAATAGTAAGCGAATTTGTGAACTCGGATGACTTGAGTGAAGACAAAAGACTTTTTTTAAATTCATCGCTCACAAAGCTTTTATAACTTTTTCTATGAATCGTCGCGTCTTTCGAATGACATTACGATTCTTAAAATTTATAACACAGCGAGGAGATAAAAAAAACTTTATTTTCAAAATTGTATTTTTTCAAAGAATTATTAGCCAATAAAATAAATACAATATAAATAAAACACAATGTAAAATAAAATACAAAATAAAATATGAAATATAATACAATATAAAATAAAAAATACAAAATAAAATAACAATTGTTTCCTAAATATACTTATTTGTTAAATAATTAAATAGTAAAATGTATGCTACAAAAATATAGTCAACGATATTTTATAATTAAAAATAAAATAATGAAAAATAATTCATTATTATTAATTGATTCATTTTATTATTATTCAATTTTTTATTATTCAATTTATTATTATTCAATTTATTATTATTCATACTCAACAAATTATTCTCAAATTAATATGACAAATAAATTATTCACAAATTAATTAACGTTATTTGTAAAGAAATTAACTGCGAGTAAATTCGAAATTAATTTGCAATTAATTATCAATTCTTTAATGAAGAATTTCCTATTGGAGTTTACACAGCAACGGGAAAATCACTTTCCTAAGTTTGAGAAATATGCAAAATTTGATAGTAAAGTTTTACGGTCAAAGAACTTATGAAGGTCTGCTTTGTTCGATGAAATATATTTCTCTTTTTACGATGACTTCACTAATTAACCCAAGAGGCAAACATTTCTAGAGATTTTTTCAGTTTGTCAGTGTGATCGTGACCTCCGATAATAATTCTTCAAGACGAAGTGGTCTACCTTGTTCTCAGGGTCAACAAAGCCCATCTGGATTCACAAGTTATTCTCAAATCCAACTTGACAAACTGTCAATTTGTCTTTCTGCGATTTGAGCAAAAACTTCCTCATTAACACACAAATTCTACAACCGTTTGCAGAAAAGTACAATTCTTGACTGTTTCTAAAAAAGTATAAAAAATGAAAAACAAAATAAACAATACTTTTTAAATCTTAATAAACTGAAATTTAGAAGATTGGAAAGTAATAACAATTGCAATTTTCTGTACTTCACACAAATTTACATTTTTCTGTACTTAGGTTGAAATCAATAGAAAAATAGGATTTTGAAATAACTAAAATATTTAAAAACAGCGATTTTTAAATTTGAATTATTGTGTAATTAAAATAATTGAAATCTTAATTATTGCGTAATTGAAATTTGAATCATTGCGTAATTGAAACAATTGAAATTTGAATCTTTGTGTAATTGAAACCATTTCAATTTGGATCATTGAGTAATTAAAACTTTTGAAATTTGATACAATAAGTAATTAAAAAATAATTGCAATTTGGTTCACTGTGTAATTGGAACAAATGAAATTTGAATCATTGCGTAATTGAAAAATT
Organism: Ganaspis sp. Gsp50; assembly: GCA_011057455.1. Lineage (NCBI taxonomy): Eukaryota > Metazoa > Arthropoda > Insecta > Hymenoptera > Figitidae > Ganaspis > Ganaspis sp. Gsp50. Next base: position 46,102 of record WNHD01000087.1, read on the forward strand.
AAAAATGTAGATCATCACTTATTTGAAACAATTGTAATTTGGATCATTGAGTAATTGAAACAATTGAAATTGGAATCTTTGCGTAATTGGAATAATAATTTTTATTATCACGTAAATGAAATAATTGATAATAATTGATCTTTGTATTATTGAACCATTTCAATTTGAATCACTGCGTAATTGAAAAAATAATAATTTGTATCATCATGTATTTGAAATAATTAAAATTTTTAACATTACGTAATTTAAACATACAAAATTGACGAAAAGCACACGGAAAAACTTGTCAGTTTAAATAAACCCTTACTTTTATTTGACAGTTCAAATCTCCAGAAATTTATACAAATTAACTAGAATAATATTGTTTAAAGGTGGGAATTGCAGACACTCTAACAACAAATGATAATTGAAAAAAAAACAATTATTTTAATATAAATAATCAAAAAAGATAATTGATTTATATTTATTTATATTTATATATATTTAAAAATAGGACAATTTAATTGCAAGAATTGAATAAATGATTTAATTACAATAATTGAAAAAATTTATAATTTTAGTGCTAGAATTGTAATGTAGGTTAATTTGATTGCTAGAATTGAAAGGGAAAATAATTTGACTACCAAAATTAAAAAAGGGGATTAATTGATTACTAGAATTGAAGAAGAAGGTAATTTAATTGATAGCATTGAAAAAAGAGGAAATTTAATTGCTGGAATTAAAAAAGAGGATAATTTAATTGCTGGACTTGAAAAAAAAGGATAATTGTGTTACTGGAATTGAAAAACAGGATTATCTGAAAACTAGAATTGACAAAGAGGATAAATCAATTACTAGAATGGATAAAGAGGATGATTTAAGTACTAGAATTGAAAAATAGGATTATCTGAAAACTAGAATTGACAAAGAAGATGAATCAATTACTAGAATGGATAAAGAGGATGATTTAAGTGCTAGAATTGAAAAATAGGATTACTTAATTGCTAGAATTGAAAAGAAAGATGATTTGGTAACTAAAATTAAAAAATAGGATTATATGATTACTTGAATTAAAAAAGAGGATGATGTAATTACTAGAATGGATAAAGAAGATGATTTAAATGCTAGAATTGAAAATGAGGATTATTTACTTGCTAAAATTGAAAAAAAGGATGATTTGATGACTATAATTGAAAAAGATGATCATTTAATTGCTGGAATTGAAAAAAGAGGATAATTTAATTGCTGGAATTGAAAAAAGAGGATAATTTAATTGCTGGAATTGAAAAGAAGGATAATTTGGTTACTAGTTTTAAAAAGAGGACGATTGAATTACTAGAATGGATAAAGAGGATGATTTGGTTACTAAAATAAAAAAATAGGATTATCTGAAAACTAGAATTGAAAAAGAGGATGAATCAATAACTAGAATGGATAAAGGGGATGATTTAAGTGCTAGAATTGAAAAATAGGATTATTTACTTTCTAGAATTGAAAAGAAGGTTAATTTTGTTACTTGAATTGAATAAGAAGTTTATCTGATTACTGGAATTGAATAAGAGGATTGTTTAATTGCTAGAATTGAAAAGAAGTATGATTTGGTTACTACAATTCAAGAAGAGGATGATGTAATTACTAGAATGAATAAAGATAATTTAAGTGCTAGAATTGAAAAAGTGGATGATTTAAATGCTAGAATTGAAAAATAGGATTTATTTATTCGGATTTATTTTCTAGAATTGAAAATAAGGATGATTTAATTACTATAAAAGAACAAGAGAATGATTTTAAAGGCTAGAATTGAAAAATAGGATGATTTGGTTACTAGAATTGAAAAAGAGGATTATCTGATTACTGGAATTGAAAAAGAGGATGGGTTAAGTGCTGGAATTGAAAAGAAATATGATTTGATCACTAGAACTAAAAAGAGGATGATTCAGTTGCTAGAATTGAATAGGCTGATTATTGTATTACTACAATTAAAAAAGAGGATAATCCTATAACTAAAATTGAAAAAGAGGATAATTGAATTACAAAAATTAAAAATCCTAAACTGTTAGAATTGAAAAGAAGGACGATTTGATTATTTGAACTGAAAAGAAAAGAAATAGGATGATTCACTGGCTAGAATTGAAAGGAATACGAATCAATTACTAGAATCCAATCATCTTCCTCTTGAGAAAGCAAAAGATGATACTAAAATTTAAAAAATTGAGTAAGCGAGAACGATTCTCGACGAAAAGGGCAATTGAATTGTAAAAAGGTAAAAAGAGGTCAATTTTTGCGTGCAAGGATAATAGAAAGGTGGTGGTTGCAGGTTCAGTGACATTGCATACGCATGTGCGTGACGTGTAGAATGGTCCGTTATGCCCATAACTAGTCATAGCGCCCACTGCGGAAGTACATTGTACGCAAGCCATAAGGATCCATCAATGGCCGGTCGCCTAGTCAGACATTTGTGATAATAAACGCTCCGATCGGCGGCAGCCAGCTAGCTTCAATTGCCACCACACTCACATCAGCCAATTGGTAATTGGCATCAGGAAGCTGCCAACGAGGATCGAGCAACGCTCTAGGGTCGCCGACCGGTCGCTCAGTGCCAAGGACTCCGCATTCAAGCACCAACAATAATCGCTTTGTTTTAACTCAAACACACTTCCAGGCTAACCTCCTACATTTTAAACCCAATCGCACCCATCTCCACTCGTCCAAACCCATTCATGGCCCAGTCAATCCCAAGTTGGGATTCAAACATGTAAAAAGCATGTTTTAAACATATAACATTTAAAAACACGTTTTAAACATAAAACATGTAAAAAAACATATTTTAAACATAAAACATGTAAAAAAACGTATTTTAAACATAAATCATGTAAAAACATTTGTAAAATTTGTTTAATAAATTTGATGGCAATTTTTTTACATGTATTCAAATAGTCATTAAAATTGTAATTAAAATTTTCATTAAAATTACTGTACAATTATAATTACAAAATTACAATTAGAGTTACAAAATTATAATTACAAAGTTACAAGTTAATCTAAGAGTGATTGGAATTTTTGGAGTGGAAGGGAAAAGTAAAAACAAGACACGGGTTGAGAGAAGATTTCTTTATCTGGTAACGCTTTCACTGTTCGGCAGTAAGCTCTCGTTTTCTTTTGGAGGTTTTTTCGGGCGACCAGGCCACAGACAGGTAGTCTGTAGAATTTTCAAGGGGCCCACGCCGCTGACACAGATCCGGTCTCATGGCTACTATTAATGCAACTCAATGTAACAAGATATGATCAGGGGCACGTGTTGCATAAAAGAATTACGTTGCTTGGTCTACGCATCATAATTCCACTTATATGACAGATGCATAATGCACCCAGCTGTACTGCACTGCCTCTTTTCTCCACCTTCCAAATTTTTATCCCTCCACAATCTTTTGCCCCCACAATCCATTTTTTGCCCCCGCAATCCATTTTTTGTCCCCACAATTCATTCTTTGTTCCTACAATCCATTTTTTGTCCCTGCAATCCATTTTTTATTCTCACAATACATTTTTTGTGTCTTGTCCGTTTTTTGCTCTGTACTGTCCATTTTTTCTGTCAGTGTTAATTTTTTGTCCCCCTGTGTCCGTTTTTTGTTCCTGACAATTCGGTTTTTATATGCCTTGACCACAATCAGAAAACCAGCTTTGTTTCATAGTTTTCTAATTTTACGAAAGGTTTCAGTTTTCGTGAATTGAATGAAATCTGGGAAACAGGTAGGCTGGTTTGGACACAAGTTGAAACAAGCTTGTCTTAATTTGAGACAATTTGGACTAGAACTGAGACAACTTGAACTTGAATTGAAACAATTTGGAATCAAATTGAGACAATTTGGAATCGAATTGAGACAATTTGGACTGAAATCGAGACAACCTGGACTTTAATCAAGACAACTTGGACTCAAATCGAGACAATTCGGAATTCATTTGAAAATTTAGACTTAAATTGAGCTCCAATAATTTTGACAGTAAATGGAAACTTCGTTACCATTCCTCGCCATCTGGTGAGACGCTTTGTAATTTCGGAAACAAGGTTACTTTAGCTGTGTTCTAACCTGGTGGCTAAAAGAGTAACTATACTCATAGAAAGTTTTTAAGAATCTTACTAAATGCAATTTTGACGAAACAAGAAGAAGCGAAGCAAGAAAAAACGAAACAAGGAGAACAAGTTAAACAAGAAGAAGAAACAAAGCAAAAATAGAAGCGGAGAAAGAAGAAGCAAAAAAAGAAGAGACGAAGAAAGAAGAAGCGAAGGAAAAAGAAGAAGCAAATCAAGAAGAAGCAAAGCAAAAATAGAAGCGAAGAAAGAAGAAGCGAAGGAAAAAGAAGAAACAAATTAAGAAGATGCGAAGCAGGAAGAATCGAAGCAAGAATCGAAGCAAGAAGCGAAGCAAGAAGCGAAGCAAGAAGCGAAGCAAGAAGAAATGGTAAAAGAGAAGACACAGTTGTGGAAAAAGAGAAGCGTGGAAGAAAGAAGAAGAGTTGTGTGCCACTAGTTGCGGCTCCAAGATGCCCTGCTCCGCATTTCCACTTTGAGAGATGCAAGTCCATTACAGCTTCGTTCCTTGCTTCGACCTTCTTCTTCTTCTTCTTCTTCTTCTTCTTCTTCTTCATCCTCTTCAGCCTCCGCAACGCTACAAGTACATCTTAAAGTACAGAGGATTGCTCGCGATATTCTTGGACGTTCGCATGACCGGCCACGGTCAACCACTTTTTTCTCTCTCGATTAATTGCAGAGCAACTCCCAAGAATCAAGACACTTCTCACGGACTCTTTCTATTTTAGCTTCGATAATAATAGAACAATAAATCCTTTATATTTTATCAAAATAATGATGAACAAAGTTATTTTCGATTCATCGTAATTTGCTTTATTTTAGTTATTTGTTAAAAAGTTTATACCCATTAATAAGGTTTGTAGTCATTAATAAGGTTTGTAGTTATTAATAAGGTTTGTAATTATTAATAAGGTTTGTAGTTATTAATAAGGTTTGTAGTTATTAATAACGTTTGTAGTTATTAATAACACGTTTGTAGTTATTAACAACCTTTGTAGTTATTAACAACCTTTGTAGCTATTAATAACATTTGTATAGTAATTAATAAAGTTTATAGTAATTAATAAAGTTTTTACTCATTATCAATAAAGCTAAAAGTCATCAAGACCAAGAATACGGTTAATTGGATACCAGCTTAAAATATGGCGTTAATGCGATTGCAACTGTTTGTGGAGATAATCCTCGGTTTGTTTAGATTCGGCAAAAGGATGATTGAGTAGAAACGAGGGATGGGGGTCTTCCTCTAATCCGACAGATTTCATTAGTCCCAGGGGAGGCGTTTATGGTACGGTCGTTACACCGTAATCGACAGACAATGAGTCGATCGTTAAGTTGTGGCGGTGCTTCTATTTTTGTAGGCGTGGTCTTTTAACGTTCTTAAATTTAAAGGGATAAGCAAAGGGTTAAGAAATCAAGCTATAAATTTACTTCTAGAGTTTAACAATTCTGACCCAGCTTCATCCGTCTTGGTTTCGATATTTAACTCCATCTTGACTGAGATTTTTCGGTACATGAAGGAATTAGTCGAAGAATTCATCTAACCCTTTACCGAGAAAGTTAAGGGGTCTTGACGAACGAGAAAATCCAGGTTCAAGTCAAAAAGAGATGTGGCTGTTTGACAATGATTAAGGATGCTCATTGCTCTGTGGCTTAACCATTAGCTACAATACAAGCTGGAAATTACCTTAACCTAAAAGATACGCTTCTTAAATTTCACGAAATGCAGCTGTTTGGTGTATGGGTATTTAAATACTTTCTAGTCGCAGTTGGTTGTTATATTGTAATGATTATCTTCTGATTGTGTCTTTTTGTCATTTTATAGGTGATTGTTTTTCTTTTTAAATACCTTTCGAATCTTTGCGTCAGTTTAATTGTCGACAATACAATTGTTTGTTTCTAATTATCGTTCGAACAATTGTTTGTTTCTATTTATCGTCAGAACAATTGTTTGCTTCTAATTGTCGTTCGAACAATTGTTTGTTTCTATTTATCGTCCGAACAATTGTTTGTTTCTAATTATTGTCCGAACGATTGTTTGTTTCTAATTATCGTCCGAACAATTCTTTGCTTCTATTTATCGTCCGAACAATTGTTTGTTTCTAATTATTGTCCGAACGATTGTCTTTTTCTAATTATCGTCCAAACAATTGTTTCTTTCTAATTATCGTCCAAAAGTAATTGCTTCTTTCTAATTATCTTCCAAATAATGGGCTCAATTTAATTATCTTTTAAATATTGTATCATAGAATCAATACTTCATCTAACTGCTAAACTTTGCTAGAAATAGAATTTATTTCGGCCTGTCAAAATTGTGATGACAACTGTTCAATTTATCGCAAAATTGTCATGATCTCTATATCCACAAGTTCAGAAGAAGATGATACAAATAGAAAATGTAAAAATAGATAAGATATATTAAAGTTCCTAAGTTAGAAAATTTCTTCGGTTATAAAAGTTCTCACAGAAAGAAAATTGGTTTAAATCCGTTTCGTGTTATTTTGAGCCAATGCTAAAGTACATAGACGGTGGCGCCCTCTCACTGGATTATATTTGTTTCGAATTGACACGATCTTAGGGTTAAAGTAGCACTTTTTATTTCTAGTGCTGAGGGTACAAAAGTTCTTCGGTTATAAAAGTTCTGAGGGTACAAAAGTTCTTCAGTTATAAAAGTTCTTAGGTTACAAATGTTCTTCGGTTATAAAAGTTCTTAGGTTACAAAAGCTCTTAAGTTATAAAAGTTCTTAGCTTATAAAAGTCCTTAAGTTATAAAAGTTCTCGGGTTAAAAAAGTTCTCAGGTTATAAAAAAAAAAGAATAAACGTAGAATAAAAGTAGAACAAAAATACACATTAAAAGTAAATAGAACCTAAATCAGTTAAAGAACATAAAAGCATATAGGTTATAAAGGTAGATGGAATACAAAAGTAGATGTATAGAGAAAAGCTGAAGATTGAAGAAATAAGGAAAAGGTGGTGTTTGATATTCAAAATGGTTTCAAGTGAAGAGGTTTAGATGTTAGGAGGGGAAAATAAAGGGTAAAGACGAGGTTCTACGAATATTACGGGACCACATAGCGACGTGGGAGTGCAACAAGGACTGCATTTGCGTCCACCCGTCGAGTGGACATGAACATGTACATGCACGTGATCTGTGAGCACATGCAGGCGCGATATCCGCGAGTACACCGACCCCTTCCGTTCGCAAACGGTCACCGAACCCGCCTCACTATACTACTATCTCATGTCAGACTCACCGGTGTGATCTACTCTATGGTGTGGCTCATCTATGGCGAATTTCATGCAAATCGCGTACCGTTCACAAATCGCTCCTTGCATCTTCAGTCTCCGACACCATAAACGCCAACGCGTCACTCCACTCACGTCATTACGCTCGTCCTTCTCCAAACCATCCAGGTCCACTTGTTCTAAATGTTGAGCTTATTTTTAATCTTGAGGATCGGTTGAGGTTTTTCTTGTCCTTCGGAACTTTCTACTTTTGATGCTACTGGTTTCTTGGGGTTTAATTTTATTTGATTAATATAGTAGTTTCTTTTCCTCTTCTTACTACTACCAGCTTCTTTGTTTTTCGCTTCTTACTATTCTACTAGGTTCTTCCTCTTTTAATTTCTAGTAGATTCTTCCTCTTTTAATTTCTAGTAGATTCTTCCTTTTTTACTATTGTCTTTTTCTTCTGCTTCTATTTACTACTAATAGATTCTTCCTTTTACTCTTGTTACTATTACTATCTTCTTCTATTCACTACTATAGTAGATTTTTTAATTATATAGTAAAATTTCCTTCCTATTTTGTTTAGTTGATGAATTAAAATTTGATCCAGTCTACTATAGTAAATTCTTCTTTTCCTCTTTTTACTACTACTACTATTTTCTTCTTTTTGCAACTAATAAATTTTTGTTTTTCCTCTTTCTATTACTATCTTCTTTTTCATCTTTTTACTACTACTATACTACTATACTACTACTACTACTACTACTACTACTACTACTACTACTACTACTACTACCTAGTTCTTCCTCTTCTTACTACTATATCAAAAGGATTATCCTTGTCGCATTAATTGTCGATTATTATCACACCAAGGTTCGTCAAATAAGAAAAGGAAATACTAATCTAAAATTCCTAAATTGAAATTGAAAATAAATATTCCATATTAAGAAAAACCCAATTTCAAAATTGAAATTGGTGTGAAATGTTTGGATTGAGAGTCAACTTCTGAGAAACTGTGCTAATTTTTAAACGGCCAGTCTGTGACGAGTGAGAAATTCCGAAGCGTACAGAAGAAACCAGAGTTGTCAACGCTAACTCAACGTTCAAGATCGCGAGGTCAGTCGCATTGAAGGCGTCCTCATGGCAAAGGAGAGCACGATTAGCGAACAAAGGGAGCAAACGAGAAAGAAAGCACGTCATGTCAACGCCCCCAGTTCAACTTTGAGTCAATGAATAATTTATAAACACTTTTCTTAACAAAAGCCTCTTAACTATCCAACCAAACCCTAAATTTCAGTTTTAGTTTCCTTTCAATCTTACATCATGCCACATTTCATAATACAAAACAATATGCCCCGAAATTCCATTTTTTACATTCTCATCAATAATGAGAAAGTATTCAAAATGTGCGATTTTTAAGGTTAGGATCATTCCAATTTCAAAGTTTGGAATATATTGAGTCCACTACCTTAAAAATGAGAGAAACGAAAGAGCAACCTGGCGCAAAAATAGAGCCAATAATGTAAAAACTGTTCTAGATGTTTAAACGGTAAAATAGGTAAATCGGTTATAAGTTGTAAATGGTGAAGAGTGTTCCTCGAGTTAAGTGGACTTTTCGCTTCCCGGTGCATAGGAGGGTTCTGGATGGTTCTGCAAAAAGGGAAGTGGGGTTTGGGCCCATCAGAAGGGGTGGGTAGGGGCCCAAGACGAAAGAAGAAGCAAAGAAGAGAAAAGAGGGGACTTATCCTCGGGGCCGTCCTAACGGTAGGGCGGGTCACTGCACGCGGTTATACGCGATGCAACTCTGCAACTCTTTGCTGCGTTCGCATCGCAAAGTTGCGAGTGCGGCCAAAGACTTCCACGTAGCCAGGCACAGTGCAATGCCCTACCTCTAGGTGTAACGATCCTGAATGCCCTTATACTCGGTTAAAGGGGGTTCACACTGCCCCCCCCCCCTGCCACCACCCTAACCAACTATCAAAGAGTCCTTCAACTCCGCTAAGTTCCTTCGAGCTCTCAGCACTTTTCTTCTAATCCTGCTTCTCTTCGTTCTAATCATTTTCCTCGATTCTCGTCATTTTTTATTATTTATTTCATTCTCATCCTTTTCCCTCTTCTTTCACGTGGTTTTTCTTCACTTTGTTCATCTTTTATCGTTTTCTTCATTCTAATCCTATTCCCTCCCCATTTTTGTCATTTTTCTTCCCTTTAATCATTATCCCTTGTTTTTTCATTTTTCTTTATTCTCTTTATTTTCTCTCTTCATTTTCGTCATTTTCTGTCATTATGAAAATTATCCTTCATCATTATCACCATTTTTCTTCATTCTCGACATTTTTCATTAATCCCACCAGTTTTCTTCTTCATTATCATCATTTCCCCTTTTCATCATTTTCTCTCTTAATTCTTGACATTTTTCTTGATTCTCGTCATCTTAGATCGTTTTCTTCATTCTAATCCTTTTCCCTTTTTATTCTCATCATTTTTCTTCGTTCTAATCATAAGACCTATTATTATTTATTTTATTTTCGTCATCTTTCTTCATTCTTGAAATATTTCTTTATTCTTATCATTTACCATTTTCATTATCGTAATCTTTTATCATTTTCTTAATTTTAATCATTTTCTATCCTCATTCTCGTCATTTTTCTTCAGTTTTTTGATACTAATAATTTTTACTCTTCATTCTTATCATTTTCTTCATTTTAGTCATTTTCCTTCTTCATTTTCGACATTTTTCATCAGTTTTTTCGTTCTTTCATTTTCATCATTTTTCGTCATTTTTTCATTCTCGTCAGTTTTCATTATTTTCCCACTTCATTCTTGTCATTTTTCTTCATTTTCATTATTTTAATCATATCCCTTCTTCATTCTCAGTTCCCTTCTTCTCATTTTTCATTTTTCTTCAGTTTTTTCATTCTCTTTATTTACTCTCTTCATTCTCGTCATTTTTTACTAGTTTCTTCATTCGAAGAAACTATATTTTTGCCTTCATTCTAATTCTCTTGTTCTTCATTCTCATTATTATTCATCAGCTTTTTAATTATCATCATGTCTCTTCATTTTTCTTCATTTTCATAATTTTTTCTCTTGATCATCATCGTATCTCTCTATTTTTCTCTTCGCTTTCATTCTCTTCGCTTTCAGTTTTTTTCTTGCAATTGTTTGCTCTTTTATTTCTTCTTTCTTTCATTTTCATTTTTTTTATTTTATTTCTATTTCTTTTATTTTATTGTTTCTTTCATTTTCTTTGTATTCGTGCTTCTATTTTTTTGTCTTGTCCTGTTAATTTCTTTGGTGATCTGTTTCGGTTTATTTAATTTGTAAATATAAGTTTTTCTTTATCATCAAAGTTTTTGACGCGAATTATTGACTCTACAGTTTTTCTTTGTCAATTTTTTTTTGTTTCAAGTTAAATCTTTGTTACTTTTGATTGGTAATAATCAGAAAAAAAATTGAATTAGGTATAAATAATGTAGCCAACTTTTATTTTCTTCTATGAATACATTCCTGAACGATTTAAGTATAATTTTCGTAGAGTCTAGAAATGATTCTTGAACAGTCTAGTAATGATTTTCAAACAGTCTGGGAATTATTCTCCAACAGTCTAGTAATAATTCTCGAACAGTCTGGGGATTATTCTCCGACAGTCTAAGGAATGATTCCTAATTGCTAATTGTAAGAATCGATATTAAATTAGTAAAAATAGTATAAAAATAAAACAAAATCAGTATTATTTTATAAACTTGATTTTTCAACGGATATAATATTCTGTAATTAAATATACATATAGTTTGTCTAAAATTAAAGGAAATTCTGTATTTCATGTTTTATGTCAATTCAGAAATTAATAAGTAACGAAAGTTCGGTAGTTAATGTGATACAATTAAGTAATTAATGTGATGGCAATTTCGTAAATAATTTGATAGCAATTTGGTAATTAATATATAAGAACGATTCGGTAATTAATATTTATAACGACTCGGTAATTAATGTGTGATATCACTTTAGTAAATAATATGAATGAAAACTTTGCCAATAGATGACTAATAACAATTTGGTATTCCATAATTAATTATAATTTGGTATTTGATAGCTAATAACAATTTGGTATTTGATAACTGATAGTAATTAAATAAATCAATCAATAAAGAAAGATAAATACAAACAAATAAATACAAATGAATACAAACAAATAAATACCTCGATAAATACAAATGATTACAAACAAATAAATACAAATAAATACAAACAAATAAATGCATAAAAAAAAATAATAAATAATAATAAAATAATAAATGAATAAAAATTAGGCATTTGAGATCTAATAACAATTAGGTATTTGATAGCTAATAACAATTAAGAACTTGATAGCCAATACAACTTAGTATTTGATAACTAATAACAATTCGTTAATTAATAACTCCAACGATAAATCTACAGCCGAGTTAATCTGCTGATGTGGAGAGAATATTATTAATATCCCGAGATTAAAAGGAGGAAGATTTACGATGATAATTAAGTTCGATGAGTTGTGATTTAACTGTTTTAGGATGCTTAAGGTGGACAATTATCAGATGCTTTATTTTATGTTCTTCATCAATCACTCACAATTATTTCAAGCCTCGTCTCATTAAAGAATGCTAAAAATCACAAGATAGCCTCTATTTCAAAAGTCGGTCGAATCTTGAAACAAAGAACTTATAAACCAATCCAAGCCATTTGCTGCACTTAACTTTTTCAAACTAAATTCATCTCGTTTTTCTTTCTTCAATTATTTACAAAACAGTTCAAATCTACAGAAAAATTGCAATCCATATTGCAAAAGTTGGTCAAAGGATTAAAGACCCCAAATCACGAACGAATCATTTAATTTCTCGAAAGAAATTCCGTTTCTTTTTCTTTACATCATCTTCAAGTTTTACGAGCATTGTTAAAGAAATATATATATAAAATTATCAAATATATGTGACCGTACACGACAAAAGGTCATTCGTTCTTGACTTAAGGTACCTTTTGTTGTGAACGAGAATATTTACATAAATTTAATGGATAATATTATTTAATACAGACTACTACAAATAATTATGATGAATTAAAATATTATTTACCATATATTATTAAATAATATAATTCTCACAAACCCTATAATTCCAAATTGTAAATTTTATGTGAAAGTACAAAATTATTATATTGTAATTTAATAAGGAATGGAATGTTAAAAAATTGTATGATACGCAATAAAGTCACTCAAGATTAAAAAGAGCCTTCTTTTGATAACTGTTACAAAATGCTTCAACTTTTTCTTTCGGAATCAATCGATCTCGGGTTCTGATCTACGACAACATTTTCCGGTGAGTGAGCGTTGAGAATAATCTGGCGTCCCAATTTTACTGGTTCTCAGGTGACAGTTGGTGCATTAAAGCCTCGCCCAAGTTGAACCTAAAGACCTCGAATGAACCTCTTCGCTTGCAATGAATTCCCTAGGTTCGTTGATCTTGCTCGTTTAGCAAGCTGTCTTTGCGTTTCTGCGAACGATGACCCTATCCATTGGATAAGCCTCGTACGCGAAGGTACCTTTATGCCGGTCGACGACCAGCAAGCAGTTCAATTCCGACTTGAAAAGAGTCCATTTAAAAAACTCTAATTTCATAAACGAAATATCCAATTCATTCTCACAGTCGTCATTCTAACGGGAATTTTTGTCAATAAACAAACGCCAATGTTGGTTATTCAATAGTCTAGACTATAGAGATTATCAGATAAAGAATGGCAATGACTAAGCTCGAAATTTTGCCATTTCTAAATCAATGGCAGCTCTATTCTTTCGTGTTGTAATAGCTTTTTGTCTTGATTGGCGCATTTTTGCGAAATTTTAACTTTGGGGAAAACAGAATTTTCTCCTTTGTGCAGAAATGGAATAAAAAATAGCAAATAGAAGAATAAGTAACAGAAAAAAAATGTAAGTGTGAAAACAAAAATGTGAAATGATAAATCAAATAGGACGATAAATAATAAGTAAAGAAAGAAAAAAGTAATAAAAAAAATAAGTAATAAAAAAATAAGTAGTAAAAAATAATAAGTAATAAATAAAATAAGTAATAAAGCGAAAAAAAAACGTTACAAATAAACGAAATTTGAAAAAGTTGTTTTTAATTTTGCTTCTTTATTGACTCGGAGAGAATGGTTTTCTCAATTTCTACAACTAATAATTTCGAGCGATTGATAAATTCAACAATATATTAATAAATAAAATGATCAATATAATAATCAATATAATAACAAACTAAACGAACTGAGAAAAGTTTGAAGCAAATTAACATGTTCTCTCTAAATTTAAATTAGTCAAAAGTACACTGAAAACAAAATTTATTCGATTCAAATAACCATTTACTTGTCTATTATCAAATAAATATTTGTTTGAACCAAGTAATTATTATTTGAGTCCAATAAACAATATTTGATTCAAATACAGAAATAATTGATTCAAATGACATTTATTTGATTCAAATAATAATTACTTGGTTCAAATAAATATTTATTTGATAATAAACAAGTAAATGGTTATTTGAATCAAATAAATTTTTTCTTCAGTGTAGTCCACGATTTTCAATTAGTAAGTATTATTACTAATTTTTAGTAAAATTTCACTACTCAATTGAGTAGTTTCTACTAAAGTTTCAGTAAAAGTTTACTAAAAGTTAGTAATAATGCTTACTAATTCAAATTTAGAGAGTTGAAAATAAAAAAAAATTTCAAGTGATAATTTGAAAATACAAAAAGTGGAGAATGAAATGCTGCAAATTGAGGAAATTATCGCAAGTTATTTTTGAAATTTTTGCGAATAATATGTAATGAGTGTACGTTCTAGATGCGTCATTTTCGAAGAATAACTGTATATCATGACACCTACAGTGCAACAACCCTGTTCGTTTTGAGATTCACCTGAAACGCCCACTTCAGGTGAACTTTCGTGCACCTTGCTCCTAATCAGCGTTATCCCACTCAGCAATTAATTTCCGAGGCGTTATTCCAACATAAAATATAACCGTGCATGGCAAAATCATAAAAAAGCAATCAAACGAGCATAATTCAATTTAAAGTAATAAAAAATATTTAAATAAATTACAAATAATAATAAAAAATTATTGTAATTTATAATTCTTAAAATTATTATTAAGATAATAATAATAATAATAATTATTATAATAATTATCATTATTATATTAATAATAATTTTAACAGTAATAATTACAATATTAGATAACAATTGAGGGTCTGCGTGCAATAACTGCCTCTGATCTCAAGAGCAATTCTCTTGCACAGCCACAATCTAGCTCAAGGAGGAGATAAAAGTGGGGATAAAAATTCACGCGTAGAGGCAGTTATTGCACGCGGACCCTCAATTGTTCATCATGATAACTATTTTTTTGATAATTAACAATTATTCATCAAAATAATGATTTACTTTTATCATAGATTGATACTTACTTTTGTCAACTATTATTTACAATTATTCATTATAACAATTATTCATTTAATAATTAATTGATAATTATTTGCTTTTTTAAATAGTAATGCTTTTTATTGAATTTTGCATTTAATATTTATAATAATGTTTTATTTACTTTAAGTTTGTTTATACATGATTAACGTACTCACAAATTCCTTCAGCATAGAAAACAGAATGCAACTCACCTGAAACAGAAAAACGAACAATTACGTTAGTTTTGAATGACTTTTGAAAATTTTTAAATTATAAACATAAATTTAGTGTAAATAAAGATAAATTTATAAATATAGTGCGAAATTATACGCACGAAGTTATAAATATAGTTACGAAATTATACGCACGAAGTTATAAATATAGTACGAAATTGTACACACGAAGTTATAAATGTAATGCAAAATTATAAACATACAAATTCATAAAAATTCATTCTTTATAAAATCACAAAGTTTATAAAAATAGAGTGAAGTTTTTAAACACAGTGTTGAATTTTGTATTCAAAATGTTTTAAACATAGTGTTGAATTTAATACAAAAAGATGCGAATAAAATGTACATTGTATATTTTACAAAAAAATGTATACATAATAATTTAGTGTAAAATTTATATATAAATAAATATAAGATTTATATACAAATAAATTTAAGATTTATATATAAATAAATATAAGATTTATATATAAATAAATTTGAGATTTATATATAAATAAATATAAAGTTTTTATATAAATTTACACCAAATGTGAAATGTAATTTCTAATTTTCCCGAAGAGAATTTACAATTTCTTGATAAAAAAAAAAGAATTGATTATAAGCTAGATCTATTGTCGGTAGTAAAATTTCTTCCGCGTTCTCGTATCGTTTGCAGAAACAATTCGGTGTAAACTGCTCGTTGACCTGGATGTATCCACATCCACTTTTCTCTAACTGTTCTTTTACGTTTCTATTCGTCTTGCTCATGCGACACTAGTTTGTAAGCGTAAGCACGTATTTGCTTAGATGACTACGTAACAACATGAATGACATAACGACAAACTATGTCTATAAGTTGCGGGCGTCGACCCCCATACGTTTCTTATTTTCTCTTTATTTTCATTTCCTACTTATTTTTCTTCATTACTTACATAAAACTAAACTCAAAGAGCAATCATCAAAAATCAGAGAATCTCTGGTGGAAAATCAGCAGGATTAAAGGACAATGATCATACTTCAGGAAGAAACTATGAACAATGATTGGACTTAAGAAAGAGACTATCAACATGGTCAGACTTAAAGAAGATTATTAAACTTGAAGAAGAGATGAACAATTATTACAGGTACTTAAAGAAGAGTTTATCAAACTTAAAGAAGAGTTTATCAAACTTACAGGAGAGTTTATCAAACTTACAGAAGAGTTTATCAAACTTACAGAAGAGTTTATCAAACTTAAAGAACAGGTTATGGAAAATTATCAGAGTTAAAGAACAGATTATGGACAAAACAAAACTTGAAAAGAGATGATGACCAATGATCAAAACTTAAAGGAACAAAGATAGAAAATGGGACTAACGAATGATGATTATCAAAAGATAAAGAACAGATAACAGGAAATGATCAGAGTTTAAAGAATGATTATGATCAAAAGGTAAAAAACAAATGATTGAAATGATTACATTTTAAAAAATGACGATTAAAAGAACAGATAATGAACGATAAAGAAAAGATGATGCGAAATAGTTAGATTTTAAAAAATGGTAATGAAAACACAAAGAACATGTGGTAGAAAATGATCAAATTTTAAAGAATGGTGATTAAAACCAAAGAACATGTAGTGGGGAATGATCAAATTTTAAAGAATGGTGATGAAAACCAAAGAACATGTAGTGGGGAATGATCAGATTTTAAAGAGTGGTGATATTAAAACAAAAGAACATGTAGTGATGGAATGATCAGATTTTAAAGAATGATGATAAAAACGCAAAAAACATGTGGCGGGAAATGATCGGATTTTAAAGAATGAAGATCAAAAATTAAAAAACATGATGATGATGTATGTCATATACACATGATCATTAAATTTTGTACCTTCAATTTAATAGTTTTACACCATGCAGTGGGGAATGATCAGATTTTAAAGAATTGTGATTAAAAAAAAAAGAACATGTAGTGGGGAATGATCAAATTTTAAAGAATGATGATTTAAACAAAAGAACATCGAATGGGGAATAACTATATTTTAAAAAATGAAGTTCAAAAGGTAAAAAACAGATGATGATGATGTACATCATGTACACATGATCTTTAAATCTTGTACCTTCAATTTAATAATTTTAGACCAATTACAGTCCATTCTGGACTCCAAATCTTGAGTTGTAACAAACAAATAGTACAATTTTCATTAACTGTGATTTTATAAATGGAAATTCCTGCTGACGTCAATAGGAGGTTGTTTTTGCGAGTAGAGAGTGTACGTGATGGGTAGGACCTATTATATTATTGTGACTGGTTCTTGGGACCGATTATTTTTCTGACCCAGATTGCCAAAAGTTCGTTGCCTCCTACACGAGTAACCTACGCTGTGTCTTGACTTGATACGTTCGACGATAAGACACTGACCTCGTGGGTCGACGGCCAGGACGATCCCACTAGATTATCTCACCCGATTATATTCCACTCTTTGTCAACCAAGTCAATAAGAATTCAATCGTCTTACGCAATACTTGTTTACCCGACCCGAATTCATCATTCCTACCATGAATAAACTTGGTCACTTGTAAATTCACCTTTTCCATTTTTTACTACTTTGTATTTTGCCTCTTTTATTTTTTATGTCATTCTTTTTTTCATCAGTTTCCTTTTTCTATCATTAACTCTTTTCATCGTTTTTCTTTTTCCATCATTAACTTTTTTCATCGTTTTTCTTTTTCCATCATTAACTTTTTTCATCGTTTTTTCTTTTCCATCATTATCTTTTCTTTTGGCAATAATTTTCGCTTAATTTTTCTTCCTCAATTTAAAATTACATCATTAAATCCTTATTATGTGGCTTTTATATAAAATCGGCCAATTGAGGATCCGCGTGCAATAACTGACTCTGAGATTACACGCAACTTTCTTCCGCAACCAGAATCTGGTTCGAGATAATGGTTCAATCGTAGGCTAATTTCAAGCCTAAATTTCGTTTATAGCAGTTTTCGAAAGTACAAATGCAACGAAAGATGTACAATACAAAACAAAAACGGGTTTATTTTTTTATTTTTAATCTCACTGCGCCCTCTCACTTTGCGCACTTTAGCATAGACCTTTTCATTTTAATGTTTTGTCCTTTTCTAGTTCATGCAATGCTGCATGCGTTAAAAGACAAAAAAAATAAAAATAAAAAATGAAAGACAAAATAAAATGAAAAGACCTTTTGGTTCAAAATAACACGAAACGGATTTGAAGTTCTTTAATACATTTATAATTACAACACATAGAAATTAAAAATTCCGTTTCGTTTTTGAAACGACAGATTGTAATCTGGGAAATTTTTCTATTTACATTTATATTATGCACGTTATGGGCAGGAAGTGGTGACGATTGTGATTTGAATCAGAGGTTTAACTATCAGATAATCAAATGAAAAGGTTAACGAAGCGGAAGTTGACGAGTCCTTAAAAAATTGAAAAAAGCATCATGGAAATGCAGTAACTATGCATGGATGTGAATGAACTTGTAGCCTACATGACACGTCTCATTAGTGATTCAAACTATTAAGAAATCAGGGTTATGATCACAAGTAACAAGACAAAATTTTCTTTCGTGTTTAAACAATTCTGAGCACTTTTAATTTAATATTATATCATCCTTTGTCCAGTCATCGTGATTAATCATCTTCGATCTCGCTCTTGATTAATCATGACTAATCACTTGGCGCGACTCGCCAGGAATTTCTTATCTTTATTAAAATCAATTTTATTAACCTCACAGATTAAAGGGCCGAAAATTGGTCAGATCTGGTTCATTGTACAATTGCTTTTAAACGATTTGAGGTCGTCAAACGTTTGACGTTGTTCAATGACGATTTTCAAACGTCGTTAAACGATGATTTTTAAACGTCATTAAACTACTATTTTTAAACGTCATTAAACTACGATTTTTAAACGTCATTAAACGATGATTTTTAAACGCCATTAAACGACGATTTTGAAGCGTCGTTTTTAATAAATTACTGATTAACTCGTTTCAATTTTTTCCCAAAGTCGTTGAATGCATCAAAGTAAAAGTTGATCGTTGCATAATACAGGTCTCACTCTTTTTTTCAAGATTGATGACACTGTCTCTTGAAGCGCAACAAGTAGGAAAAGAGTACGGAGGGAAATGTCGGAGAAAGCACTTTCTTCGAGTGTGCAGAAAACGCGTCGGAGCGAAGCGATGATAATGATAGCTCATGACACGATAATGGAGGTTTCACGCAGGATCGCGTAGGTAGAATCTAAAATGGTGATCACGATTAAAGTGATTAATAACGAGGCAAGAGTGAGTTGAGGATCAGGGGTACAAAGCACGGAAGGGAATCTTAGGAGATGAGATGCTATCGCGGGGATGCTATGGGTTTGGTCCTAAGTCTTGTCTCGTGGCTGGAAAATGGAAGAGCGAAAGAAGAACGGTCAGACTCTGCTGCTGGTGAGATTATCCAAGGACCGATGCCAGTGAACTCGGTTGGCCGGTCACTAACCAGGTAACCCACACTAGTGTCGACGTCAACGCGCTATGCAACGGTTAAGCTTGAGACTTTTTCACCGTTTGTCAGAGCTTCGCGTGTACATTGCTAGATGCAGGGTAATTGCACTCAAGGAATTCACCTCTTCTTTGTTCTTTCAACTCTGGAAAATCTCGTTTCAACTTGTCATGTTTCGATTTGTTAATCTCAATTTGCCAATTTCAATTTAATCTCAATCTGTAAATTACAATTTGTTAATCTCAATTTCTAAATTTCAATTTGTTAATCTCAATCTGTAAATTTCAATTTATTAATCTCAATCTGTAAGTTTCAATTTGTTAATCACAATCTGTAAATTTCAATTTATTAATCTCAATCTGTAAGTTTCAATTTGTTAATCTCAATCTGTAAGTTTCAATTTGTTAATCTCAATCTGTACATTTCAATTTTTTAATCTCAATTTCTCAATTTCAGTTTTGAAATCCAATTTTGATCTGATTGTATTGCATGGTAGCTTGTGTGTTGATATAGTTGTGGTCAATTATTATTAATGTTTGGTTATCGGTTATTGATACTGAACAGGATGCTAATGATGGAAATGATAAAATTGTATGAATGTTGGTGATGCGGGTAAAACTGGTCATAACTTATGTGGTATAGAAGCACTTATTAAATAAGTGGTAGTAGAGGAAATGATAACGAACGTGGAAGTTGTTAAGAAAGTGATTACGTTTATAGTAATAAGAACGGTGGTGTTGATAAGGGTAGTTTGAAATGATATAGGAATGGATTGCAATGATACGAAAGATCTGCAATTGTAAATATATAGTTTGCAATAATAAAGAAGGTTTGCGACAATCAGGATGGTTTGTAATCATAAAGATTGTTGGCAATTATAAAGATGGCTACCCATAAAGATGATCTACAATTTTAAGGATGGTTTGCAAATGTATTAAATTAAAGATGGTTCTGTTAATGTTTTACTAGAATTAAAGATGGTTCTGCTGATGTTTTACTAGAATTAAAGATGGTTCCGTTGATGTTTTACTAGAACTAAAGATGGTTCTGCTGATGTTTTACTAGAATTAAAGATGGTTCTGCTAATGTTTTCGTACAGCAAAAATGGTTCTTATGTTTGTAAACGAATTGATAGTTCTTAAAACACTTCTTAGGATGATTTCAAGTTTGAAGTGGTAAAGATGGTTCTAGCAATACTTTTATAGCTGTAAAAATGCTTCTGGATATTTTTGTAGCAGTAGAAATGACTTCTAACAACGTTTTTAATATTAAATAAGAGATTTACAATAATTGTCTAATAAAGAATATATATAAGAAATTTACAATGTTACTGACGGTTTGTTCAATTTCTAGTATAATCTAAATTAAAGAGCGATGGACAAGGTTTTAATTGATAATAGGATATTTTGCAAAACAGTAAAATACTTCCTGTTTACCTTACTACAAAAAAGTGCGAATCTGAAGAATATGTTGGTCACATTAGTACAAAGAACGGTATCGTGAATGTATGTTTTTAAACAAAATTGTTTCTGATTAAGCATGAGTCATTTTTCCTGCGTCAAGAGAAGGTAAACGTTGATTATTACATCAAAACACGACCTGATTTGAGTCAACTCTAAAGCTGAGGCCAACGGCCTGAATGAGAGTAAACAAAATTATCGACAACAGAAAACGTTCTGGGTGTCTATACAAATTGAGAAAGAACCGGTAATGTAAACGTTTCGTAACGTAGATGATCCGTAATGTAGATGATGCATAGTGTAGATGATTTCTAACATAGACGATTTTTAATATAGACGATTTCACATATAGACGATTTCATATATAGACGATTTCATATATAGACGATTCCTAATATATAAACGATTCCTAATATATAGACGATTTCTAATAAAGACGATTCCTAATGTAGATGATTCATAACAAAGACGATTCCTAATGCAGATGATTCATAACAAAGACGATTCCTAATGCAGATGATTCATAAGGTAGATGATTCATAACGTAAATGATTCCTAATGCAGATGATGGTTAAAATCACAAGAGAATTCTCGAGATACTAGAATGTGTCGATGTTGCATCAGAGTGAAGAAATTAATCTCACTGGCTCTGGGTTCTGGAAAGAAGAAAGTTATTTTAAAAACGAAGGCGTAATATGTCCCGGAGAAAAAGAAGAAGAAAGAGATAGCTTTATACGTCAACACTGGAGGCTATCTAGATGCTAGACTCTAGAGTGTCTAGACTCTAGACGATCTATTGTGAATCTCGACTTTGCGCTCGTGTTGATCAATATCTAGCCAATATAGCACTCTTTGCCATTCTTCTGCTTCTTTCTTAGGTCCGCAAAAACGAGGATAAAAGATGGAGAAGTTCATGGTTAAAAAGCTAATAAAACACCTCTCATAGTTACGTTATGCGGATAGAGGAAGAGGCAGAAGCGAAGCTTGTCTGTGTGACTCTGGGAAATTCGTGTTGTGCTCTCAACACTCTGAGAGAGTGTAAGTGAGGCCTGCAGTTTGTTGCCCGGTGACCGAGTTCATCGCTCTTGGTTCACGATGCCTCGAAATCGAGAATATTCCACAAGGGACCAATCAAGAAGACTCGCTTTTTCATCGAAAGCCACCTGACTGGCCTCTCAAAATTACCCAACACATATTGACGTATTCTTCCGGGCCGAAAATTCGCCAAACAAATCTTGCACAATGGCAATTTCTTTTTCTCAACCTGTCAGATCTTACAATATCCGCCACTTGCATTCAAGACGTCAAATTTAATTACAATTTACTATATACTAACCGTTTTTTTAATTCGCAACTTGTTTTAATTCGCATCTTATTTTAACTAGCAACTTGTTTTAATTCACAACTTATTACATTCTTATCAATAATGAGAGTGTATTTAAATCCACAAACTCGCAGAGTTACGAATTTTGATTGATGCAATATTACGTTTTTGTTAATTCAGGACTGCAAACTCTTCGCAAGGCTTATTTGCGATTTTTAAGTGGGGAGGGAATTAAAAGTCGAGGAATTATTCCTGCTCTGAAGGGCATTGACAAGGGGTAAGGAACTCGCCAACGTGACCAGGAAGTAATCCTGCGTTCCTCGTTCAAGGACAGCCTGTATGGAAGGTAGACGTCCGAGGAGAATCGCAAAAGCAGAATTGGCAAAGTTCGACGACACATTTTAGTTACGACCGTGAACCTAATTTTTTATCAAGTCTTTTTTAGTTGCCAAGTCCTTGGATCGTCTGGTTCCTTTAATTTAAACATGAAACAGAATCTATTCAGGGCCAAGTCTTGAGACTGCTGACCCTGGCGTTTTGACACTTAATTATCCGCAAAATTTAACTAGTCATCTCTTTCTTCAACTATAGTCATTCTTTCTTTAACCAGCTATCTCTTTCTTCAACTATTCGTTTCTTTCTTCAACCATTCATATTTTTCTTCAACTGTTCATTTCTTTCTTCAACTATTCATTTCTTTCTTCAACTTTAATTTCTTTCTTCAACTATTCATTTCTTTCTTCAACTTTAATTTCTTTCTTCTTCAACTATTCATTTCTTTCTTCAACTTTAATTTCTTTCTTCAACTATTCATTTCTTTCTTCAACTATTCATTTCTTTCTTCAACTTTAATTTCTTTCTTCAACTTCAAAAGCAACTTTTGTAAAATGCAGCACTTCATTTTGTCAAAGGTACTTTTTCTGTAACGCTATTTTTATAATTCAACCAACATTTACAATGTGCAATATTAGAACTACAATTCGCACAATGTAGAGCTCCAATTTTTGCAACATAGAGTTCTAATTGTTTGCTATGTAGAGCTTCATCTTTTGCAACCTAAGCTCTAATTTTTGCAATGTAAAACTAATTTTAACAATATAGAGTTCTACTTTTAGCAACACAGAGCTCAAATTTTAACAACACAGAGTTCTAATTTGAGCAACATAAAGCTCTAATTTGTGCAGTAGGAGCTATAATTTTTATCATATAAATGTACAATTTTTGCAACAAAAGCTATAACGTTAGCAATAAAGAGTTAAAATGTTGGCAATTTTGATAAATTGTGCGATGTGCAGGCATTAGATAAATGGTGTAGTATAGTTTTTATTCAGTGTTTAGTGGGAGATGGTTGTGATTCAAAGTTGCTTAGTTACAATTTGCTACTGCTGTAGAGTTCATTGCAACGGACCGCCCGGTCATTTACGGGGCATGAGTACATAAAGGTAGGTACACTCCCGTACCGCTAGAGCAATTTGCATCTAATCGTTAAGTCACTCTCGGTCGAGCAAAGATCGACGAACTACCCACTAAGAAACGACCTCCCTTCGATGGGAAAAACGGTCTCTCAGACGTTAAAGCCATTCTCTTCCTCGTTCCTTATGGCAAACGACTCTATTCCTTGAAAAAAATGCAAAAGCCCCGCAAACTAGACGCTGAATTTATCACTTCTCCTCACGAACACTGTAATCCTACGCCATCAAATTTTATCTCTAATTTAAGTGAAACTTATCAATATTCTGCAATTTCGTGGATCTGCAATAATCCTCGACCAGGAGGTGCAACTGTCTTTTCTAAAGATCTTTCCAAAAGGTGCAACTGTCTTTTTAAAAGATCTTTCCAAAAGATGGTTGCATCTTTTCAAAGGATTTTTCCAACAGGTGGTTGCATTTTTTCAAAAGATTTTTCCAAAAGGTGGTTGCATCTTTTTGTCGAGGGGTATTAAAACCAATTTCTTTGTCAAGTTTCTGTGCATTAGAAAAAGTGACTTTTTTGTGTATAATCGAAAATTGTTAGACAATGTGCCGGACGCATTGTTTTCCTAAAATTTTGATTTTGTGGATTTAATTTTTTGAATAATGGACAAATGACATTGACAAATGATTGTAAAGAGAGAATGAGGATTCCTGATTGAGAGTCTCGTGATAGTTGGGATTGAATGCAAATTCCGGTTGTAAGTTGGACTTGAGAGGACAATGCTCGGGTTCGGTTTGTTCGGTCAGTGGCCGTGTGCCTTGGACGGTTACGTATCGCGTATTCACGGCGCGAACTTCTCTTTGATCGGTCATCGGCACGACCCTCGACCATTGCCGACACATTGAATCAAGTTACCCAGAGAGAGAGAGAGAGAGAGAGAGAGAGAACGATAAAAAGAAAACGAAAGATTGCAAGAGAGCGAAAAATAGGAAGAGAGCGAAATATAGAAAGAGAGAAAAAGATAGAAAGAGAGCGAAATATAGAAAGAGAGCAAAATATAGAAAGAGAGCAAAAGATAGAAAGAGAGCAAAATATAGAAAGAGAGCGAAATATAGAAAGAGAGCAAAATATAGAAAGAGAGCGAAATATAGAAAGAGAGCAAAATATAGAAAGAGAGCAAAATATAGAAAGAGAGCGAAAGATAGAAAGAAATCAAAAGACAGAAAGAGAGAGAGAAATGTGCATGAGACAAAGGTGGGGAACTTGGGTGTGAACGCACTTACTTAACGATATTTACTGCGAGTTCACATTTATAAGCACGCGAGCACGTTCGAATTAAACGAAACCCACTGTCGGTTAAGAAAAATATATGATAGAATAAGCATGGACGCACTTCCTGTTAGCGACAAAGATTTTAGGAAACGGCACGTAGTGCATACATGAGTTTTTTATTCTTTCGGTAGATTTTCATAAAAAACGGAATTACGAGATTTCAAAAGATGTTTATCTTTAATTTGTATCAACAGAATCGGAATATTGAAGAGTTTCGTAAATATTCATTTCTTCGTTTGTTAAAACATAACTTTGTTATAGCACCTAAACTTGTATCAACATTGCCAACCTTTCTTCAAGTTTCTAAACTTCCAGCAAATTGTCTGCGATGCAGCAAAATTTGCTGGAAATTTAGAAACTTGAGGAAAGGATGATGAAAATGTTGATACAAGTTTAGGTTGTAACAAAGTTTTGTAACAAACTTTAACAAAGTTCTGTTTTAACAAACGAAGAAACGAAAATTTACGAAACTCTTCAATATGTGTGGGATAATTTTAGATCATTTTGTGAACACTTGTTCTTTGTGTGATAGCTCAAAATGTTAACAATTGGAACAATTAATTAGCAAAGCAGTAGCAACAAAAATAATTAGCAAAGCAGTAGCAATAAAAATAATTAGCAATAGCAAATAATTTTTAAATTAGTTTGACCTTGAAGTCAAAGAAACTCCAAAAGATTAAATTAAATATTTAATTTTATTAAAATTTAAACAGTGTTGATGACAATTGAGATGGCAATTATAACAATCTTATGACAATTGATACGAACAAGATTCAAAATTTTAAGAATAGTGACAATGTTTGTGAAAATTAAGATTGTCAATGTATTTTTAAATAATGTTATTCCAGATTTAGCGTGTTATAATATTTTTATGTTTATTTTTATCCACATATGCATGTGGATCATTTATACGATTTCAAGTTATTCTTGATTCAATGCATTTTGTAGTGGATCAAAAGTGCTTCTCTCGGCTCAAGATTTTAAATTATTAACGAACATGATAAATGTACAATGCTTCTGAGTTGAAATAGCACCTTGGTAGAGAAACGTATATTTTCAGAAATATTTACATCATTGCTTTGAATTTTAATTTAGTACATTATTATAGTAACACGTGCACAGGAAAGACAAAATGTTAAATTTCAAAATGAACTTGAATTTTTACAGGCATATGCACATGGAAATCCAATTTATCTTGGAATTTAAAAGATGATTCATTAAAAAGGGTAGTTTTTTTCATTATGAGATAAAAACCTTATTTCATAATATTTTATCTCAAATCATACACTGAAAAAAATGTCTGGTTAACTGAACCAGAAAGAAATTTTAAATATGCCCTTACTATTTTTTCTGGTTAAATTAACTAGAATATTAGTTAAAGTCAACCAGAAATTTGGTTAAGTGGATTCTAAAATTTTAGTTTAAGTCAACCAGAACTTTTGTTAAGTCAACTTTTAGTTAAGTCAACTTTTAGTTAAGTCAACTTTTAATTAAGTCAACTTTTAGTCAAGTCAACTTTTAGTTAAGTTAGTTAGTTAAGTTAACCAGAATTATAGTTAATTTAACTAGAAAAAATAGTAAGGGCCTATTTTACATTTCTCTCTGGTTATGTTAACCAGACAGTTTTTTCAGAGTAACTTTTTTTAATAAAAAAATGTAGTTTTTTCTGTGTATCATTAAGAATTACTATAACAAAATAAAAAGGTTACACGTTCTGAAAAGAGCCATTTTCTCAATGACTATGAAGAATAGTAATTCGCGCCTTTTATTCAGCTCGATGATTATCAGGAGTAATCAGTAAAACCGCAGACTCTTACGACACTTGCGGCAGGATTATTGAGTGTGAGTCAACTGCGTACGGTCGTTCCAGATCTGCCGTTCCAAATTCATAAGTGCCGAGTAATCAGGTCCAATCCAGGGATCGAGTGCGCTTATTCGCGTGCCTAGTGTACACTGCATTTGCCGTGTGTTTTGGGGTGGGAGGTGGTTCAAGCGGGGGTGGGTGGGGCGGTGGAGGTGGCGGCCGGTGAACGCAACTGGACGCTGGTCATTCACCTCCAACCATACTGCTCCACATCCACGGAAGATAAACTCTATCTTGGACGAGGGGTGTGGCGAGGAAAGCAAGTGTCACAACGAGAGTTATATGACGAGAGCGCGATGCATCACGCTTACGTAATCCCGCGAAATTTCCACTGTCCAACACGTAATTCTCCCGCTTTCCCCAAATCATTAAAGAGAAATTACACGCGAAAACTCTAGAATTTTTCCCCCACGGTTTTCTATACTTGTCTTTCTATATACTTTGTCTTTCTATACTTTCTATACTTCTATTCCTTTGAGAAGGACCTTCTCAAACTTACATCTAACTTCTCTCCTGCAGGAGAACTTACAGGAACTTCTCTATCCTAATTTTAAAGAAAAAGTAGGTATATTTAGAATAAAAAGTATGAAAATAAAAAAATAAAAAAAATAATAAAATAAAATAATCAAATAAAAGTATTCAGATTCTTTCATTCATGAAAAATGATGGAAATAATAACTATAGACTTTTATAGACTTAAAGATTTTATAGACTTTTGACCAAAAGTCAGTTGAAAGTTAAAAAAAATTATTGGTTACATTACATATATACATTACATGGTTGTAATGTATTTTTCGTATTAATGTATTTTTCAAAAAACGTGTAGAACAAAGGAGTGCAAAGTGGATAAAAGCACGAACTTGAGTTGTATTAATGAAAGGTGACTGGAAATTCTTGCAAGGAAAAGTCGGCAAAAGTGGCTGGTTTTGTGTCACGATTTTTCCCAAGGACTCGGAATGTGCAGGGAGGTATGTGGACTCGTTGCATTCCATAAGACAATGACCCAAGATGATGCAAGGGAATGAGAAGAATAGAGAAAAATCATTTGCCGAGAAGGATAGATCCGCGAGAACATCTCGAGACAATGTACAATACACGGAGAAAGTATTTAACGAAAGAGCAATACGTCTTACGTATCCATCAATTAATCCTCATCAATTAGTCCTTTTCTCCAAAAACTTCTATATAGAAATGTTTCTATTAGAAAAAAAAAAAATTTCTGTACAGGCAAAAACTAAGCACAACAAAGAAAAGATTTCCAGTTTTGTAAGAATTTTTGAAATTCTTTCATTTTGTTTTATTTCATTTTTTTTGTTATGAAGGCAAATTGCGAATAAAAGAAGAATAAAAAGATATTATAAATAATATATAAATTTATAATAAAAAGATATAAAAAGGAAAAATAGTAAAGGATAAAATACACGGAGAAAAATTGCAAATGAAATCCATCTAATTTAGTTAAGTAAAATCTTTAAGTGATATTAAGTATACTTAATATCACTTAAAGATTTACCCAACGTTTATTTATTTTGAAAAGAATTACTTAACATATTAAATAAACTTCACATAAATTTTCAAGTAAATTCTACTTAAGTACTTGGGTAATTTTTACTTATGAATTCTAACTCAACTACTTGAGTAATTTTTACCTAATAAGTTTTAGGTTCATTTCACTTGCGGTTTTTCTCCGTGTAGGTAAAATAGTAAATCTACATTCAATAATAGAAAGAAAACTAAGAAACAAAATAGTGAAAAGAAAATCAGTGAAAAGAAAAATAGTAAAAAAATAGTAACACTAAATGTTAAAGAATGAGTGGACTTATGGAAAGATACATTTTATGATGAATAAATATTCGCCGAGACATTTGCGGAGATGATAAAAAAGCAAGAATAAATTTATTGACCGCTTGGCTTGGTAATTAAGACGATCACGGAAGAGTTGTGTAAGCGATAAGGAAATTTTGTGTGAAATAGGGCGATAAGGCGACTGACAGAGAATATCGAGAACTAGACTTATCGGTTTTATGAACATATAATTATGCGCGTTTATCGCGTTTCCCGCACTTTCCATGCTCGCAAGAGTCGGTTACATAAGGAGGAAAGTAGGCAAGCACGAATTTGGTTATTCGGTCAGCGATGCGCGCCGCGGGCCAATCAACCAACGACCGACTCCAATTTTGAATCCCAGATAGACTTCCTCACCAACATGACGCTTCCCGTGTAGAAAAATTTCGTGGCGCTAGCTAGCAGCGCTAGATACATGGTAATTTTGCATACAATCTAGCGCTGCTAAAATTTTTCTACACGGGTTACATAAATTTCTTATCCCAGACAAATTAGCTTCAATTTATAGAAAGTTCATTTACCCTCTACATTTCTATCGGATTTAATTTTAAACGCAAAACTTGAGTAAATTCCAAAACTCGTTTCAATGATTTCAACTTTAATTTCAATAAAATTCAACTACAACTACAACCGCAGAAGCGGTTTGATTAGAAGCGTCAATTTTAAATTTACACACAAAGTATATCGCGAATCGTTCTTTGAAAAGAGACAATGTGTAATTTGCAAGTAGCTTGAGAAAGAATATGCTATGGGAGTTGATTTTGCTAGATTGAAAGAAGAATTTTCAAAGCCAATGTTGGCAAAAACTAACGGACGATTTGAAACTCCGAGTGCAAAGCTCGGTTCTTCCCCTTCTGTTTCCTTGGTTGTTCTTCGCTTACCGTGCACTCTGCAGTTCATTGAACTTCCTAACCCCGTTATCAATGCTAATGCCACAGTGCAATAAGCAACGTCGACGTAACGACGTAAAGGGACCAATAGTCACCACGGGACATACGTGTCCCCTTACCTATTCCGCGGGCACAGTTTCCGGGTCGGATTTTTCACCCACTCCTCCACTTCCGCTCCGGGACTAATTTAATTTTCCGTTTCCTCTTCTCAACCTTTCATTGCCTTGATCCTCGCTTCAATATTCGCAAACGCTTTTCGTATGTTTAACAAGCCTCTCAACTTACTTTTATAAATGTGCTTCAACAAGTGTTTAAAATTTGTAATTTATAATTTATAATTTATAATTTGTAAATTTGTCATTTTAAACACTAATTTGTAAATTTGTAATTTTAAACATTAATTTGTAAATTTGTCATTTTAAACACTAATTTGTAAATTTTAATTTCATTTTAATTTTTATTTGTCATTTGTAATTTTTGGCAAAACTACTTTAATCCGTAATTCGTAACTTTTATTTCAGATAATTTAAGAGGTTTGGAATTTCAAATGCGCGGTGGAATTTTAGTGCTTTTGAGAAGATCGGGTTCAAAAATCAACGCTTCTGATTTTGATAACTTCTACGCTTGTAATTCGAATGCGCCTGATTATCAACGCTTCTAATTTGAAAGCATCTAAACTTCAACGCTTTTACTTTTGGATGCGTCTCAACTTTAACGTTTTTAATTCGTATGCGTCCTAACTTCAACGCATCCAATTCGAATGCGTCCTAATTTCAACGCCTCCAATTCCAATGCGTCCTAACTTCAACGCCTCCAATTCCAATGCGTCCTAACTTCAACGCCTCCAATTCCAATGCGTCCTAATTTCAACCATTTCAATCGAAATGCCACAAATTTGAACCCTTCCGAGTCAAATACGTATCCTAATTTAATCCCCTTCAACATTAACAATATCGCTTCTTCACCAAGGCAGTTCACATTACTAAAATACACAATTTTAGTATAAAATTTGAATAGATTAGTGGCACTAATTGCTCAAGTGGGAGAATTGAAACGAATTTGTAAAGCAGACAAAGTGCGGTAATCGCCCCGCCTCAGGAAGCAAGTGAGCGTTGAACTATGTCTATGCACACCGATTGCATCGATAGACAAATGCATCGGGGCCGTAAGCGCGTCGACTAGAGCCGCGAAAATACAGTTAGACGAACCAAATTCGCGACAATGAACGAGGAAGTCAAACGGTGTAACGACGACCTATTTTTAGATATGCGAATATGTCCCGGGCAAATTTATTCCTGCTGACTGACCTCCCTTCCTCTCATTACCTCCCCCATACACATCCCATAATGCATCATCTTACACTCATTCTCTCCTCCTCAAAGGATCCCGATCCTTTCCTCGTAATTCATTATACTCGAGTTAAAAATACTTTTCAAATAAATAAAGTGTACTTTATAACCACGCATATAAATTATAATCAATTTTCACGCATAAAAAATCGCACACGCAGTTTTAAGGCAAAATTTCCACCACAGAATTTTGACACAAAATTGCCACCACAGAATTTAGACACAAAATTTCCACGACAGAAGTTTTACACAAATTATTCACCAGAGCAGAAATAGGTTTCACTATAGAAGCTTACATGCAGAATGAAAGAAGATTCAAACAATCGGTGTGGCGAAAATGATGAAAAAGCAGTGGAAAAGAAAGTTGTGATAGATAAAAGAAAGAAAGAAAAAAGAGAGTGAAAGAGAGTGAAAGACAGAAAAGGAAAAAGAGAGAAAAAGAAAAAAAGGGAAAAAGAAAAAGAGAGAAGAAACAGAGGGAAAAAAAGAGAGAAGAAGAGGAAGAGGGAACAAGAAAAAGAGAGCAGAGAAAGAGGGAAAAAGAGAAAAAGAGAAAGAAAGAGATAGAGAAAGATAGAGAAAGAAAATGAAGAAAAGGAAAAAGTGAGTTAGATTTGTCTTTGAGACTATAATTATAGAAATTGAAAATAGATGATGACGGATTTGGTCTCTTGGCATGGAGCTGCAATGGGGATTGGTTAAGAGATTTGCACTTATGTGACTAAGCTAGGGGCCGATGACCCCCTCCCCCGATTTTCTGCCTACAACAGAGCTATTTTCGTGCCCACATTAAGCGCAGATTCTCGGCGATAAGTGCAGCGGGGTATGCGGAAGAGTTGGTCTTTGCAGTCCACGAAGATGCCCCCGAAGAGATCTCTGTCCATCGACCTGTAAAGTCCCCTGGTCACGTGAATCCGCAACGCGTAGATTTACGATGTATAAATAAATCATCGTCCTCTTATTATTCAATTATTCACACATTGCTAGAAAAGTTCAGGTACAGTTTCACTTTCGCGCGAGTGTCACTGTCTTGCTCATCTCACTAAAATAACTTCAAAAACTACCTCAATCCTCTTATATGAATAACTTGAAAAAATAGCTAAATCGTTTTATTTGAAAATGTTCAAAAAATACCCCAATCTTCTTTTGAATCAAAAAATACCTCAATTTTATTTGAATAACTTCAAAAACTACCTGTATCTTATCTTACTCGAATGATTTGAGAAAGTAATGCGTCCCCGAGACAAAATTTTCAGGCTACTTTTAACCTGGATTTCAACCTCCATTTTTTTATTCTTGAAGAAGCTTATAAAATTAATTTTATAATAGATAAATG